>PVJO010007809.1:0-79294 GCA_004026905.1 Hystrix cristata | reverse complement strand
AGCCACTGTGGAAATCAATATGGAGATTCCTCAAAAAACTACAGCTGGAGGTTCCATTTGACCCAGCTATTCCCCTACTGGGGATCTTCCCAGAAGAATTAAAATCGTCATACCACAAGGACGTATGCACCACCATGTTCATAGCAACACAATTTGTAATAGCTAAGTCTTGGAAACAACCTAAATGCCCAACAACCAACGAATGGCTAAAGAAAATGTGGTTTTTCTACACAATGAAGTACTATGCTGCCATAAAAAGGATAAACTAGAGTCATTCATATGTAAATGGATGTTCCTTGAGAACATACTTCTAAGTGAAATAAATCAGACACTCGTGAGTACACATTGAATTCTTTCTCTGATATGAGAAACCATAACTGTAAATAAGGACAAAGAGGTGTAATAAATATTATATAAAAAGAAGATAATATACAAAGGAGAGGAGTACTAGAAAGAAAGAAGGGGAAAAGCAGAAAGGCAACAAAAGAAAGAAAAGGGAAAATACAGAAAATTATGAATAAACCTACTGTAAATAGGGAGGGAGGGAACAGGGGGAGGGGTGGGAAAGAGGGGGGAGAATCAAGATGCATCATGTACAGGTACAAAATAAATGTGATGAATGTGACCACTGTAAGTAAAATGTACCAATACATGTTCTTGGTTTAAAATAAAAATAAAAAATAAAATAAGAATGAGCTGGAAGGAGAAACCAATTCAGAGGTAAATACAGTGGTTTAGGTAACAGTTGAAAGGGTTCTAAAATGAGACACTGCCAGTCGATTTAGAGAAAAGAGAACTATTTAGAAAGGAGAAAATCAAAGAGAGAAGGAAGTCTAAGAGTCTATGAAACACGTAGTGTAGGACAGAAGGGGCCAAACATACATACAAGAGGATTTTTGTGGTCTTTTTTTTGCATTTTTACTTCTTTTTTTTATTCGTACACGTTTGCGATTCATGCAGTTTATAGTCATCTTGGGGAGTAGTTACAAGTATAAATTCCAGGTTTTTTTCCTATATCCCTTCCCCTTCCCTCCACCTCCTCCTCTGATTCCCCTATCACCTTTTACATACATGCAAACTAGCACAGCCACTATGGAAATCAGTACAGAGATTTCTCAAAGAACTGAAATGAGAAATTCCATACAACCCAGCTATTCTTCTGCTAGGTAACTTCCCCAAAGAGCTAAAGTCATTGTACTACAGCGATACACACATACGGTGTTTATAGCAGCACAGTTCACAATAGCTAATCCTGGGAGCAGCCTGCCTACTCACACAGGTTGAGCACTACTCACCTTGAGCATGGTGGTCCTGCTCCCTGGAAGTCACACCAGGCAGGTACGTTAGCCCACTGTATGAAGAACTCGAGGCTCAAAGAGCTGAGTGACTTACCGGAGCTCGAGTGCCATCTTCAGGCACGTGTGAATGCCGAGAACAGACTCCAGTGACTGGATTCTGCAGTTTCCCTCTTTCTTTGGGGACATGTCTTCCCTACTCCATGTGGGCTGTCGAGTGGTGCACACTTCCACTTGGCGGTGAAGGGCGAGGTGAGTGGCTCATTCCTCATCCTCCAGTCACAGTGATTGGTTAAAAAATGAACACTTCACCCAAACATAGATCCTTGGGGAAAAAAGTCAACATTTAAGGTCTGCATATAGGAGAACAATAAAATTAAGAAATGTGGAAAGATACCAGAATGGATTAATGTCACGTATGCAAGAGTATCGCGATAAGCTCCATAATTTGTTATTATCCTCCTTTCTCCCACTTGATAAGGAATATCAGGAGAAAAAAGCAAATGGGCTTGCGATAAAGATACACATTTCATGAGCATGCCTGACCTCTGTACTACATTTTAAATAGCCGGGTGCCATATAAATCACTCACTGGGCATCTTAGTCACCTTCTTGACACTGAGACACAGGACCCAACATCTGAAATTTAAAGGAGGGAGGTTCATTTTGTCTCAAAGTTTCAGAGGTCTCTGTCCAGCTGGGTTGGCCAGCTCTAAGCATAAAACAGTGTTGTGGGAGAGCTTGGGGGGAACAAGCTGCTCACATCATGGTGGCCAGGAAGCAGAGAGAGAAGAGATGGTCCGGGGAGGGAGATAAGCCCTTCCAGGCCCCGCGCTCAGTGAACTGCTTCTCCCAGCCAGCCCCCATTTCCTAACAGCACATCCGGCCGTGGAGTCACTCACTGGCATTGGCTTACTGTGCACTGGTGAGTAAGTATCCCCCATGATGCAGTCACCTTCCACACCCGTGAGAATTTGGGAGGACATTACAATTACTCACCAGGTAATCTTAGCCTGGAAACCTCACTCACATGTGGACCTGCCCCTCACATTGTTTTGAAGTCTAACCAAGCTTTACTTTCCCAAATGATGACCAGAATACCAGATGTAGGCTGGGTTTCCACATCCTCAGAATTCTACAGCAAGCATACGGAAGTGGTAGCCCATATGTAACACAGCGTGGCATCAAAGCTGATGGAAAAGACCAACTTCCAGGGAGAAACCAAAGTCAAATCAATCTACACAATGAAAAATACAATCAAACCATAAGGAATAGATCAGGAAGGAAAATCCAGATACAAAGCTGCATCATGGAATATGACAAACCAGACAGATTTAAGAAGATTCAAAATAGGGAACAGCAATGATATTCTAATTCAAATTTTTAAACTAGCCTACAGAGGTCTCACAGCTTTAAAGAAAGTGTAATACTTTCAAAGCAAGTCAAGATTAAGATTAAATCTGAAATAAAATTTTGCAGCTAGGAAAAAAATTTGAAAATTTAACAATATCAGCTGAATAATTTCAGTGGGGGTACATGCCTATTATCCTAGCACCCTGGAAACCTGAGATGGAGAGATCATAAATTCAAGCCCAGCCTGGGCAATTTAGTGAATTAGCAACACCTATCTCAAAATAAAAAAAATATAAAGGGCTGGAGGAAAAAAGAAGGAAGGCGCAGCTCAGTGCAAAGGTCCTTGGTCCCCCAGTACTGCAAGTAGATAGATAGATAGATAGATAGATAGATAGATAGATAGATAGATAGATAAAATTCAGTAAGTAAAAGAATGTAATAGAGCTGACATAGCAGAAAGAGAAAATGTAGGCTATAAAGCTTGGCTGAGGGGAAAAGGAGACAGAAGAGTGTAGGGAAACATTTTTAGATTTAAATAAATGTGAACATGCTTGGAGAGGAGAACACAACATGGCAGGAGATACAAACAGAGACAGAAGAGTGCAAAAGAGAGTGAGATAAACCAAGACAGAGAGAGAGACAGAGTGAGAGAGAGAGAAAAAATTGATGGAGCAAAACCCTAAAGAGGAATGAGCCAGAATCGGGCATCACAGCACAAGTAAAGGCTGCACCTAGAACAGAATCGCGAACATTTACTCCCAAGAGTGCTGAAAAGGACAGAGTCCTGTGAATGCAGCTTCATGGGGCCAGTGGAGTCAGAGACGGGAGAACATTCACGCAACTTCTGTGAGGCTGGCAGGGGTCACTGTCTGAATATTAAGGCATGAATCTGATAGGATTTGAGTGGGGTAAGTGTGAGAGAGAGAGGGAATTAAGCAAACAAATGTACGAGGAGAGACAAAGGATATTGGGGATTCACATGATAGAGGAACCGACCTTGTAGGGTAACCATTCCATTGTCATGTAGACTTTTCTGTACTGAGTACTCATACACAGGAGCAGAGCAATCAGATTATATCAAATAGGTGGTAATTTATAAGGACAGGAATTAATTGAGAGGGTTATAGATACAGGTGGGGAAATACCTGAGATGTCAAGAATCTGAAGGCAAAAAACAAAAACAAAAGGGCGGGGGGATGAACACGTGTACAGTGTTTGCAATGAGCCTGCTGCTTCTCAAGTACTTTGCCTGCACGATCTCATTTGGCTCTCAGGAGAACCTCAGGTAGCGGTGCTTATCTTACAGATGGCTAAAATGAGATTTAAGGAATTAAAATCACTTTGACCTAGTTTGCTAACCGAGAAGGAAAGCAAGTCAAGATGGAGCAATGGAGTATTCAAGTTTAAAATCGCAGATGTGGAACCGCAGAATCTGGGCCTACTTGAACATAATTAAGTGTTGTAATCAGATAAAACCTATAGTAATAATTTGACAGATATTAATGATACTCATCATAGTTGCTACACATAAGGTAATTACCCATAGATGATGAGCAGTTTTCATTATTTTTATTGATGGCTATCATTAGTATTAATTTTATACACCAAACTCGAGGGTCCTCTTATTACTTTTCTGATAGCTGTAAAAATCCTTTGTGGTGACAGACGTCCCTGACACGAAGGAGAGTGAAATCACTATCATTCAGTGTTGAAAAATTGCTCCAGAGCTAACTTAGATATTTTACTGAATTTCTCTTTCATTTCTCCTCAATCTACTCAATAACACCTGGAACTGAAAAGGAGAAGAGACCTATTAACTGGGTAGTGAATGAAAAGAAAAAGAGCAGAGAAGAATCGTATAGCCCTTCACTCCGATCTCTTGCTCTTTAAAGTAGGAAGTTCTTTCATGGGAAAGACATGATAGCTAAAGATTGATGCAAAGTTATCACTTTACTTGGCCCAAGACAAAGATCCTGAAAGGCAGATCATTTTTAGCTGCTTTTTTATCTTCCCTGGAAAAGCATAAGCATCAGGGCATGCTACGAGCACAGAAACAGGATGAGGCACTCCGGGGTCTGATACGCACCCTGCTACGTCTAGCTGTGAAACCAGGATAAATTAGTAAATGGGATCACAGAGAGGGAGACTCAAAGACAGTGGGACAGTAAATTCTCTTTTAACTATTTTTAGTATTTAAGCAACTTAAGATCCAATAAATTCACATCCCACAGCAGTCCAAATCCTAGTGAGGCTCTTATTTTCTCATTATCTGGCCAAAGGAGAAAAGCTAATTTTCCAATTTGACATTAATATAGGTCGTATCTCTGTATTTTGAGGATAGAAAATTACAACCACACTCTGCAAAAAAAATCTCAAATTGTGGGGTGATGCTCTGTCCTTTCAGTCTCCACAATTAGAAACCACAAGTAGGACTTTGAGGACCTACTCTATGAACGAAGTGTGATCAAAAATATGGCGAATGTCTACAATCTTTTTATTAGTACATGTCCACAATATGTAATGAATATCTTTATTGTGGAGAGTTGGTATATGTATGTATCACATTGTAATGCTTTTTACTTCCCCTCGCCCTCCATCTCTAGATCTCCTTCCTATCTGTGAAAGGTCTACCTCCTCATTTCCTATTATCTATCTTTTATTTTGCTCTTTATTTATGCTTTGGGTTTCTCATACGAAAGAAACCATGCAATATTTAACCTTTTGCGTCTAACTTATTTCACTTAGCATTTGTTACAGAAAAAAACATATGGCCATTAATCTCTCTCAAAATATTCCCCCTCACTTTGAACACACTGATCCAATCATTTTGTCACTCTCTGCAGCAATTTTAGAAGTCCTGTTCTTCGGTTGCCTTGTTGAGGCTGCCTGGATGTCCTGACTCAGTTTAAAACATTTACCCTTCATGGTCATTTTGACTTTGGGGAAGAGCCGGAAATCACAAGGTGCAAGATCTGGTGAATAAGATGGATGAGAACACTGCAAGGCTTTTGTGAGCTTGCCTTTCCACTGAATGGCACTCAGCAAAAGCATTTACTGTATTTTTTTGTTCATGCTTTGTAGAAAGAACTTGCAGAACTGCTTCAGGAAGTGTCAAGAATGAAGGGAAAGTGTATCTGAAGCAAGAGGTAGTGTTGTGTCTTTCATTACATAAATCCTTACATCTCTCTGAGGATTCTTATCTAGGTAAGTTTTCTTTATTTCTTTCCCCTCAATATCGTTATTCTTCTAAAGCCTTTCTAAGATATGTTTATCTCAATTTTTGTGACTTGGCTTTTCTCGACATCCACACATTCTTAATTAGCTGTTCATATTTAAGATTTTATCCCTAGACCACGCCACCAAAAAAAGTATACAAGTGGGCAACAAACACGTGAGAAAATGGTGATTATCGTTAGTCATTGGGGGAATGAAAATCAAAAGTATGCAGAGATATCACTTCACACCTAAGAAGAAGGCTATCGCCAAAAAGATAAATATTGTGGCTGGAGTGACAGAGTCTTTGCCTTGCATAGACACAGCAGCAACAAACAAAAAGGACAGATGTTAACAAAAACAGATATGAATAAGTTGGAATTACATTGCTGGTGGAAATATGTAGGGTAAAATTATTTTTAAACCAGTTTTATAGTTCCTCAAGATGTTAAACGCAAATTTACCATATGACAAGCCAATTCCACTCTTAAGTATATATTCCAAAGAAATAAAAACATATGTCCACACAAAAATGTCTACATAAATATTTATAACTACTGCATGTTGCTCATAATAGCAAAGAAGTAGAAAAAACCTTAAGTCCTTTAAACTGATGAACAAATAGATAAATCCGTACAATGGAATGTGACTCATCAATGAAAAGGTTCTAATACAGACTGTTAATGGATGGACCTTCACAACATTACGTTAAATAAAAAAACATATTGAACTCTGTCTTATATAACAAAAACATAGAAATAAGTAAAATGATAGTGCTTGATTCAATATCATATTGTTATTTAGTGGAATGTGAATACAATTCAGGTTTTCTGTGTTTTAGACCAGTGTACTATCTTCCCCAACATCTGTCTGAACACTGCTTACTCAAAAGGGTGAGACGCCACGTGTATGGTATATTCTGTGGGAGACAGAAGATTATGAATGGAAACGTGGAAACAGGAAAATGTTGAGTTGTTCAAGGATGCAGAGACCAGTGTAACTGGACCATGGAGGAGGATCCATAACAGGTAAGGTGTTTTAAGTCATAGTAAAGATTTTTAACTTTAACACAAAGAAAATTAGAAGACACTGAAAGGTTTAGATAGAGGTAATAGCTCACTAGATTTTTTCAAATTAGTTCTCTGCTCTGCAAAGAATAGGTTATACAGATATAAAAGCACATGAAGAGAAACCAGTTAGGAGGATATCCCAGGAATCAGCGTGAGCTGCTGGAATTAGGGCCTTGGCAGTGGAAATGGAGAGAGGAGTATATGGCCAGAACAACTAATCCTAGTAAAATCAACAACTAGTTTTTACAGGGTGTAAGAGGTGAGAAAAAGTGATTCAGGATAATCTACAGATTTCTACATGAGCAAATGGATAGTGTTTCCATTCCTGTTTAATGGTAGGAAAACCTGGAGGAGATGTAGATACTAGTAGAGAAAATCAAGAGGGTAGTAATGGGTACTAGGCAGAGGAAACGATTGCTTTCCACACGCATCACTGTGTGCCTGGCTGAAATGTTACTACGAAAGACAGATTCACAAGAGAAAAGCATACAAATTCATGTAATATAAACTTCAGAAATGGAGATTCAAAGCAAGGAATTTTGCATTTTTATGGACTGTTGTGTAGAAATATGTGGAGATCAAATCAGTATGATCCAATGGTGATAAATGGGAGAAAACATCAAGGCCCTTCGCTCAGATTCTTCTTGGCATCTCTGCATTCAAGGACAAGCATGTTCCTTCCCTCTGGGGATAGGGAGGGTGTTTATGGAGCGGAAGTCTTCTGATGTACTTTAGAAGGTCAAAGAATCCTTTTGTGGCTGCTTCAAGGCAGAAGGTCGGAGAAAACTTCTTGCTTCCCTTATCTTCTTAAGTGCCAAGGTGCTGTATTTGGGGGATAGATTTATTTTTTCTTTTCCATTACCTAAAATATTTTTACTAACAAACATTATTTACTTAGTGGGTTTTTCTCCTCTACTTCCACACCATCAAGAATTTTGTTATATAAAATCTACATAAAATGTTTACATTTTGATTACAATGGTTGAGAAAAATTTCACATGCAATATTACAATGAATAAATATTAAATTTGGATACTGCATTTTTCTTCATAACAATATATGAATACATTGTATGTGATTGTCCCTGGAAGGAAGAAAATGGATTCAAGGGAAGTTTAAATAGTTTCAGTTTTCCATCCCATAGCCCAGGTTCGCTTGTGTCTTATAAAGTAAAGCTGAAATTGCTGTTCAATTACTGTGAAAAATGTAATCTTTACATTTTCTTTCTAGAGTTTTGAGCCAATGGAAAAGGACTTTTTTCGTGACTTGTGGAGAATTGAAATTCCCTTCACATTCGATCTAGATTTAAATGTCATTTCTCTTTCCATCATACAAGCGGAGGCAGCAATAGACATTTTTCATCACATAGCACATGTTTTACTTTCAGTAATGATAATGAAAATGCTCACATTCATAATTTTATGTCCTGTAAGACAAAAATATACTTTCAAAGTTGAGCACTGCGTGTTCCACATTATTATATGATAATTCCCTTGAACTATGTTACAGGGTACTATTTGTGAGCTTGAAACAAAAACCATAATTTTCCCTTGCTAATAATTTTAAATATTTGGGTTGTTTTCCAGTTTCTCTTTTTTTATTTTTTAAATTAATACATGATAATTATACATAATTACAGTATGCACTCTGATAATTCTATACATGTATGCAATATGTAATGATCAAATCAGGGTAACTAGTGCTTTCCTTTTCTTAAACATTTATTTCATTTTGTCAGGAATCTTCAAACTCCTCTCTGCTACTTCTTTGTAACATATATGATGATAAATTTTCGTGATATGCTATCATCATTGTAATACGCTGGTAATTTTTTTAAAAATCATTTATGTGTATAAGAAATGAAGTAAAAATATAAAATGGGAATTATTGTGTGCTTTTGGAAGATCTGTAGATGATTCTTAGATTGTCCTTGACCTGACAACAGAGATAGAGCTATGATTTACATGGCGTGTGATTAGTCCTCGTTTTGTGCTAGGAACTGCCACACCTATTATTTGATTGCACTTCTTAACAATTCAACTGAGGCGGGTGAACAACAGAGAGGCTGAGTGACTTAACAAGGGTCACCATGGTCACCTGTGGCAAAGATCAGGCTCACAAGCACATCATCTGCCTGCAAAGTCCACATTCTCCTCACAGGAAAATAAAGCGTGCTAAATATTGTTAAAGACCATGGGAGCGCATGAAAAAATTAAAACTTAACATTAAGAACATATTTGGGCATATTATTAAAGAAAGAAAACATTGAGTAGTGAGAAAAAAAAAACCTAATATTATTCGTGGCTTGCTTCCTGCTCATTTTCTGAAGGTGAAATTTGGAACTGGAGACTCCCACTGCCAGTGGCATGAGTACTAAACAGTTGTTTTCTCTAACATTTTCAAAGCTATTGTGTAATCATTTTAAAGGAAAAATGAAATTAATATTTCCATAAGGTAAATAAAGAGGCCAGAAATTTGGGTCTACACATAAATTTCTCTGCAGAGCAATGGACCAAAGATCGAAAACACATATAATTAAGGATTGAATTATTGTTTTTAAAAATCCAACCAGGAAAAAAAAAAAAGCCCAACCACATCCCAGTAAATGAAACTCCATCCAACTAAAGAATATCTCTCATTAAAAGAAAATGCCGAGAGCTGGATGTAGTCAGGCTGGTGAAATAGCAACAGTTGCCATGGAGGCAAATTGAAACAGATAGAAAAGACCACAATACATCAAACCTAACACCTCAACTCGCATCTCGGTAATTACTTCATACCAACATCCCATCGCTGCAAAGTCGCTCGCTCTGTGCTGGTTATTATAAGAGCATGCTGATCTGTCATTAGGCTTTAGATTTTTCACAGCTCCTATAAAAGCTGATTCTTGTTAATTTCTCTTATTTTTTGTACTGACCTCAGCAATCATTACTTCAAACTGCTAAATTTTTGAACTATAAAATTTCTGTTATTTTCTCAAATTTAATGACTAAATCAGCATCTTCACAAAGAGAAGTATACCAATTCCAAAATTAAAAGTGAACATGACTATTTTAGAAAAGGAAAGATATTTATTCTTTTATACTCATAATACTGGAAAGATTAATTGACTTGGACATGCATGTTTAAAACAACAAGTTTCCTCTTGTTCCTCATCGATTCATTCCCAGTATGGGAATAAGTCTCACTCCAGCAACTTCAATATGCATATTTTGGACGGAAAATATGCTCAATCCAATATGCGAGAGTATGCTTAATAGCCATAGGATATCTGTAAACACACATTCTCCAACTTTCTTTTTTTTTTTTTTTTTTTGCTAAATACTGGTATGCATACCTTTCACTGTAAAGTTAAGATTTAATTTTTCCACCACTTAGCAGTCACTGCTGATGGACAAAAGATCTCCAGTACACTACTAAAATATTGAAATGCACATGGATCACAGAATTGCAAATAAAAAGAACTTTATGTTCCCAATTATATTATATAAGCTAAAACCTACCCATTCAATCATGTTGGTTTGTTTGAACAAGTATTCTTCATATAATGAAATTGGCCTAATTTACTGAGCACCTCATTATTTTATGACACTTTTTATTTGGTCATTCCCTGGGCCAGAAATTATGAAAATAAAAATGAAATAATACACAGAAGTAATATCTTTGTTACTACATGTATTTCTACATTTTTCCTCCTATACATAAATTCATATAAATGTTCAGTTCTCAACAAAAAAGCCAAGTTATTTTCTCATGAGAAGTCAAGGTTGCACACAGGCAATTTTAGTGACAGGAATCAATATGAAGGGACAAAACCTGCTTGGCCTTCTCTATCCCCTTCCCCAGTGAAAACTATCAGTTTGATCCCATAGCTGAGACCACATAAATCTAGATACTTTCTTCCTTTTGATTCCCTTACCAATTTCAGTGCCTAAACTGCTCTTTCTAAACAGTTCTGGATTTACCCCTTCTTCAATATCCATGCAGACATTCAGATTTATAATACTTCTCACTTGGATTATATGATGGCTGACCTTAATTATACCAGCTTGGTTTGTTTTGGATCTGTCCAAGAGATTAGTAAACCCACTTCTGCATGTGTCTGGGTGGATCGTGGAGCTGTGTCTTCGAGGTCTACATCTGCCCCTGCTCCTTCCTTTCTGCTGCTGCTCCCCTGTTTTGCTTCCTGGCCTCCATGACTTTTCATGACCTTTTACCATGATGTTTCTGCCTTGGAGTCATCACCATGGACTGAATATCCTGAAACCATGAGCCAAATTAAATCCCTCCTTCTTAAATTGTGGGTATTGGGTAATGAGCCTCCGAGATAGGAAAGTTGACTAATACAGTTTGTTACAAGTCTCTCAACTGGACTTCTTCCCTGCCTCCTCTCTGTTCTCCACTCTTTTGCCAGTGAAATCTTTCTATCAATCAAAACTATTCACTTCCAAAATTCACTCATGGTTCCCAGTGGTTTTCAGGATAAAATCTAAACTCGTCTACAATTCCTCATAGCTCTCATGGTCTGATCATTCTTTGTCTGTCCAACCTCATCTCCTATCATTTCATAAAGCCTAATCATTTCACACCACCTGTGATTCCACAAGATGAATTTTCTCTGTGCCCTTCTGCGCCTGGAAGGTCAATTCCAGCTCATAATCCCACTCAGGCACTCCCATCTCCCTTCCCCTCCAGGATTTTGGGTGTGTCTCCCTAAAACTCTGTGTTTCCTGCTTTTTTATGTATCGCTTCACCCCTGGGAACCTGGATGCTGTATTCTCTGCCTTCGACTGTGAGTCCTAGAAAAATGAAATGGATTTTAATTTCTAGACAAGGTTTTTATTATATGGCCACATGGATGTTGTTTTTTAAAAGGCTGGACTTTTGAGGAACGTCTTGACTTTATCCTATACTTTAGCTCATTGTTCCTACAAATAAAAACATTTTAAGGATGCTACTGATGGGCCTCAGGACACACAATCCAAAATATTCAAAGGTAAAGAAATCTGAGAAAATTAAAGAAACAGGAAGGTCACTCTCTGCTCTTCTCCTGCCCTCCTTTCCTGAAACACATCAAAAACCTAGAAAAGATTTTCTGACCTTCCTCTGAAGCAAGTCATCTGACACTCATACATGAGGTACCCTTTTCATACCTAGAGGAAAAGAACATTTGTATCTCTGAAGGCGATGGGTTGCAGAGAAGAACGTGAACAAAGAAGCATTGAGTGTTTTCCTCAGTTCCTTACCGCTTATTACACTTTTTTAACCTAATCATACTTCCCATGACTGTGCATTTCTTTCCTTGTGTATTCATTTCTTTAGAAAAGTTCCTGTGTCATGAGAAACTTATGCTAAGTAAACTTGTATTCTTTACTCTTGTTAATCTCTCCATTGTTATAAAGATCTCACCTATGAACCTAGGATGGGTAAGGAAAGGATATATCTTCTCCCTCATATTATCTCATCGTTTTTAGTATAGAAAGTTTGCCATGCATGTAACTACATGAGTCTGGGAAAGAAAATAAAATCATATGCTGTAGTGCCTTGTGGTAAGTAGAAATAGCAACTTCCCCAGGTCTTTTTAAAAATGGAAATTTAGGTATTTCTTACTGTTAGAAGTCTTCTGCCAGAACTTTGGCAGTCTACTCTCTTAATTTATTCTAAAAAATACTCCATTTCCTTTTTACTATAATTGCCAATTAAAATTATCTGAGAAAAAGACATTAACTTGCTTCTGTTGCCATGCCAATTAGCTTAAAGGAACTCAGTTTTCAATTGCACAAGCCTTCTCAGTGGTAACAGAGAAACAGTAGAACACAACAGCGACACCAGAGCTGCAGATCAGAGTGAGTGCATTTCTCTCATTTGAAGAGAGACTCCCAGGCACGTCATTTGTATGTTTCTCTTTCTTAACTCTCCAACTCGCATCGATCACATACACATTAAATGTGTTACCAAACTAAGTTTTACAAGCATGTGACAACATGTACTATTTATATATAATATGTAGAACTATATATACACACACATATATATATATATTTCTAACACTATCATAACTGTTTTTATAATTTATAAGAAAACAAGCTATAACACAGAGTTTACAAGGAGTATAACATGGAGTTTCCCAAACGGCGCACCTAAAATGGATTATATGATATTAATTCTATCTCTGCAATCCTCAAGGCAGACATAGCAGGAGCCGGGGCATCCACCCCAGAAGCTGGTTGTCTTTAAACCAGCCTCTTTCTTTCATCTAATGTGCCACATTATCATTCTCTTTAGGTGTCAAAAATCAAAGGCTTGGGAAACGCCATACCCGGAGTCCATTGGTGTACACCATGTAGGTACCGTCTTCCTGTCTAAATTTGTTGTGTTTTATCTCTATCTCACCAGCTTCCATAACCATCCACCCAACCAGGTGAGAAATATGAGTCACACACAACCCTCTCCCCCTCTCTCAGCACCTCACAACTACTGCCACGTTTAACTTCTAAGCATTTCTCCTGTTAGTCCTCTTCATGTACCTCCCGCTACCATACCCCAACCTCTCTTCATCTTTCATGTGACCTAGAGCCTCCTAAATGGTCCCCAGGTCTTTAGTTTTGTCAGTTTCAAAATTATCCTGCAAATCTAGCCACTTTCTAAAAACAGATTTGGCTACTCTATAACTTAAAGTGTTACCACAGTTTTCCATTACTGCTCTAAGTCCTGGCTTCTGAAAATTAGATTACATAAGCCCTCCTTAATGTGGTCAGCATTCACTCCTTCTGCCCCATGCTTGCTACTTCCAGCTAAAGTTTTGGAAAGATCGCACTCCTAGTATTCACACAACAATTGTTTTCATCCTCATCCAGTGAGGTGTTGGTAAATTGGCTCAAGGTAGGAAGGAACTGTAGATGGAACCCAGCTTTGCAACATTTGTCTACTTGTGTGTTGCAAATACTCCTGCCGTGGTGGCCAATTTCAGGGCTCTTAGTATGCTGTCAGTGAATGCAGAATTGAGAAGAAATGCAGAGTAGCACACAATAAGATAGCAGTTTCATCATGCATATATAACAGACATAACCTTAAGATAATAGTAAGATAATTAGAAAGTGATAACTTATTACCTTTGCTTTTAATATAATTCACTGAATTATAAATTTATATATTCCATTTAATAAGGAACCCACAAAAATTCCTGGAAATTTAGTAACATTTTTCTTAAGAAATGCATATTTCTCTATAATACATTATACAAATGAAAATATTATTTCTCTCCGTGATTCTTTAGCTATTCTGAAATAATGATGGTATTAACACCTTTAAACATCTAGTCCCTTGCTGACTAAATCCTTGTTCAGGCCCCAAATAGGAATTTTCACACAATAGATCCTCAAAATACTTTTGGAATCAATGAAAAGATAAAACTAAGGACTATGCACATGATTTAATTTGAATGAGAAGTGTGCCCAGTAGAACTTTCCCATTTCAAAAATAAGAGGTCAGGTTTTGCAAAAATTAGCTGTGTAATTTGGGTACAGGTAGAACAAAGAATCCTATGGCAAATAAAACATCTTGCAATTAATTACTTGCCAAGTCTCATTTGCTTTAAATGATTGCAAAAGTCCAGAGCTGCACCTAATTCCTCTTACCATCTTTTAAAAAAAGGATTATATGAGGTTTTAAAAAGAATTTCTGACAAAACGTAAAGGTGTTCTCACTAATTCATAGAGGATGTCTCTAGTCACGAAAACACTTGTTGCAAGTTTTATCTGCTGCACCTGGTCAAATATCGTTCGTTGAAAGTATCACTTTTAGTTCCATTTAAAATGGTTTAAAAATAGTAGAAAGTAGTGTTTTAAACACGGCTTGGGTTATAAGGGCCAATACAAATCATAAAAATTTGAATTTAAAATTGTCCATGGTGTGGGAAGGAAAGGAGAACGTAATACTCCTTCTTTCGCTTTAGTAGTCCCTTTAGAAAACTTGATAATGTAAATTATTTCTCTGTCTCTTCGAGATGTATGTAAATTCTTTTAAAGTTAATTGAGCTGCTTCCAGCTTTTCATGCCAAAAATGTGCATCTGCCCGGCCTTGGCGCAGTCCCTTCGCCATGTGAACATCAAGAGAGACTGGCGCTCTGCCTCCCTTTCTGGAGTTTCACCTGCAGGCCGGGCTCCAAATTGTCCCTCCTTGTCAAAAAGATTCGCGAAGTATTATTTTCACCTTGGATAAAAGAAAAATTGACCTCTGTGTAATGAATCTTGTCAACCTGGTTATATAAAAGACTCAGATTTCTTTTTTAACCTGCAGTCTCTTTAGCATATTGCCTCTGATGCCCCCTGTGGTCTGCTTTTGTAATTGTGCAGTAACAAAATGTTCTTTTCCTTCTCTACAGTTGTGCAAAGAATTTACTGGGTTAGCATATTTTTTTCTTTGTGTTTTTCCAACAAGATGCAGATACACTTGTTTTTTTAATAATTTTCTTATAAACTTGGAGATGAGAAAGAAAAAGATAAGTCAAGACAACAAGATTGAGTGAAACAAAGGAAAGTCTCCAAACAAGGCACTAAGAAGGTTGCTTTCAGGTGTGTCACAAATGGAGCGGAGCCCAAGCATTCTTCCTGGCAGCACAGAACTGCGGCACTCCTGTGCCTCAGCCTGGGCGCTGGCAATCAGAGGTGGGAGAGGCTGGCTCCTGTCGCGCTCTGGGTCTCGGCCAAAGCTCTGCATGTAGGTTAATGAAAGGCGACTCAGTCATTCATACATCAAAGCAATCTACTCACTTCAATAGCAATTAGAAAGAAATTAAACTACATGCTAAAATATTCAATTGATGAGACTTGAAAAAACTGTCAAAAAATTAGAAAGGCAGAGAAAATACTTTCATCAATTAATACATCAAAACCTCAATGAAAGAGTGATCTAAAAATTTCGTGACAAAAAAGCTCACACAAATAAAATGAACTCAATTATCTAGGTTGTCACTAATTATCACTTGATTACATTTATCTTACACCATTTAGTTTAACAGAAAAAAAAAAATAGAGTGGAAATCAAAATGCTATCCACGTACTTCTTTAATAGCAAAGTATGGCCTGTACAGTTACCAACTTCTGCTTGTAAGTGAAGAATTATAATGAGAAACATCAAACAAGACACCCTCACCACCCTCAGTCCGGCTACACATTTAGGCAGTCTTCTTCCTCACTAGAGACCCTGACCGTCCTTTTCCTGGGAATTTTCTTTACAAAACATATCATTGTAAACATTTCCTCTTCCCCCTCGCATTATAAGTCAGCCAGCCCTTTGTGGTGTACACCTCAAGGAAGACAATGCTCCATCTCCTGGGCCCTGCCTGGGAGACAGTAGGACAGTAACTCCGTCAATAAGCATAAGCATCAATTAGCAAACTCAGACTAAATGTGTTTCCCAGATAAATGTGTTTCATACTCAAGAAATAGCTCGGGATTCTTTTCCATTGCAGCTGGCTTGGGAAAGTAACGTATGAGAGAAGCCCCAAAGACATGTTCCAGAAAACACAAGTACATGGAAACAGGGATGGCAAAAAGACAGGTACAGGTTGGCAAACTGAAAGAGAAACCCACCAGATCCAAATCCAGAATCAGGGGAGTTAATAAGGGAAATCAGACCGTCTTTGGACCATAGCACCCTGCGCCTGCAGGTCCAGTGTACACACGGTCTTGGGAAACGACCTTAGGCCTAGAGGCAGGGAGTCTGCGCCTCAGCAGAGGCCAGGTCCCTAAAACAGGCTCCTGACTTTTCTACCCTCCTCGCCAGAAAAAAGAACACAGCAAACAAGAGAGTCACAGAGCAGGGCACCAGAGAAGCTGAAAGCCAGAAAGAAGAGCCTGAGCAAGCATCAGCAGGCCGTTGGGAAGGTTGAAACAAGTGCATGGTCCTGGTTAAGGTCCTGGATTAGCTGCGGCAACTGCGAATGGTGAGGTCCTGGGGAGACAAATCAACAGAGTGGCCCAGAAACAGGCGCTTGCTCATCTTCCCCCCAAACACTGGAGAGTTGTGCCCACGGGATATCCTGCCCACTCCCCACTGCCCACTATCAGGCACCCTTACGGGTGTGTGGAGCCCTTACAGCTGTCAGCTGAGGGTTGCTGGAGACAGCACACCCTGGGGGACCACGTGAGTTTGCAGGCTGCAGAGTACCAATTTGTGGAAGGTAGGAAGGAAGCCTGAGAGTGGCAACTTACCCAGAGGGCAACGTGCAATGTGTTTGTCAGAAGGCTGGTGGAGGGAGAATACAGAAGCAGCCGCTGGGTTTAGTGTGCAAGGAAGAGAGCAGAGATCAACAACACCCATGTGGAAATCACCAGAAAACTGTGCTGAGCTTACCCCAATGCATTTCCCTTCTGTGACTTAATTAGGGGGTCTGATCTTAGGACAAAGACAGGGCCTCCATCCAGTTAGCCGCACCCAGAGCACAGTTTAGAGTGAGGAAGCTGACTCAGTGGTCCATCTGGATCTCCAGGTCTCCATACTCCCAAGTGGGCAATTGAACAGCTCACGGCGGGTGACCAGCACAGAGACCGGGAGGAGCTGGCTGGGGACTGTGGAGCAGAAGTGCAAGGGGAAGAGGTTCCTTTTGGCCACCACATTGCTCCCAGCAGGGAGGAGGTGTGGGAAATCCAGCCAGGTCCCCTTCTGTAGATGAGTGATGTATAACTGGATGCATCGATGTTGCTATATCCTGTAGGTACTCTCTCCTTACAACACAGTGACTCACTCTGATCCTATTAAATCTAGTAGTCTGGAGAGGTATATAAATGCCAGCAATCAACCAAAGCCAAGTTCATACCACTGGGAAGCACTGAGGCACTAACAAGAGAGACCTCCACACTAGCAACAGTGTCTTTCCACTCTAACCCATCCCCTACCCTCAGGAAAACAAGGCAACAAAATACCCACCAAGAAATATGAGAACACAAGGCAACAAAATACCTTGAAAAACTCTCTTCCCCAAAGGTGAGCCACTGGACATCCATGGGAGGAAACCAAAAACCAAATGACCAAAATGTACCAACTGACAACAGAAGAAACATATGAAAGAACAATAAGGGGTTTAGAAAGTCCAAAGATGATGGAACTCAACAGACAACAGATTTAATTAATAAAATGATTGGCAAGCTTCAAGAAGACACAAATAAGAAGCTAGCCAACCAAAATAACACGAAATATGAATGACCAGTTCAATGTCTTTTTTGCCTATGGAACTATGTAACTTCATCCAGTGCAATTTTTGCTTGGAGAAGAATCTATTCCCAGAATTATTCAGATTTCCGTCAAATAAAATAAGGATAAGCACCTTGAAGAATATGGGAAGTATTCACTTATTTTTTTTAAGAAAGTAATTTATTGACTTTAGCCAGATAGCACTAACACATATATAGATTATAACATATGTATGTATGTATGTGTGTATGTATGTGTATATATAAATAAAATAAGTATATGTCTATATACATATACTTGAAAGTAAAATTGTAACATTCTTCACAATTTTTTATTGGCAACATAGAAATGAAATACAATGAAGATGATTTGTGAATAGTGGTTTATTTAATTTCTCCTGAAAGAACATTCTCCATCTTGAATTTTTTGTTATCGCTACATAGTAGACTTACCCTGTGATTTCTGTCTAAAAAATCATTACCATAAAAAAGCTTTTAAAACTTCATTATTAGTCCCAAAACTAATATAATCTTCCAAAAGAAAATCAAAGATTTTTTTCCTTCTGACAACTGAGTAATAATAGCAGACTGCCAAATTATTTTTATAGAAAGCAAAGTACACTGCCTGATTTCTAAGGAAGAGAATTAAAGGCTGCATTTTAAATATACTTAATTTTTTCAATCTTTTAAAATACAAGGCAAATGCAATTCTATATTTTAGAGTTCAGTAACCAGGAGGGCATTTCGACCCATTACACAGATAGGTAAATGCCCTACTAACAACAGACCACAGATATGAATACCGCAGAAAGGATGATGTGAAATGTATCACCCACTCCCTTTCATTAAATACAGCCATCATGGAGTTCACAAAGATATCACGTAGATGTTCATTTATTTCCTCTGTGTTTGATTCTCCTTGATTCCTTGTTTTCTGCTTCTCAGCTATCCTACCAGGATTTCTGTTCCATTTTGGACAAGAGGTTACAGGTGCTAGGCGTCCTGAGGTCCAAACAGATGATTGGCCAAATTTTTCTGAGATTTAAATCGGTGAACACAATCTAATATAGATACTACACTCACTCTTTCAAAACATACTGTTGAATACTCTTCAACTAACAAACTGTCTCTTGACTTTGAACTGCCAAACATTTTCTCCTTATGAGGGCAATAAGGTAGTAGCAGAAGTGAGTGAAAATAAAATACATCCAAAACACAGAGTTATTTGGAATATAAGATACTACTTTCTTTTACCACAATGCTTTTGCACGTGCTATACATCCTGCCTGGGAGGCTCGCATCTAATTATCATCAGCTTCTTACAGATCTTTATCATTGCAATTTCACCTAAAATATCTTCTTTTCTAGGAAACTGCCCATACATCCCAATTCTAAGCCAGGTTTCTTCGTTGTTGAACTATCACAGAACAAAAAGTTTGCCTTTACAATCTTTAATACATGTTATGATGTATTATTTTGCAAACATTTGGTTAGTGTCAGTTGGTCCCACTGATGCCAAACTCCTCAGGGTCAAGGGTTGTAGCAATTCTTCCTCAACAGTATTTGCCCAGAAATTACTATGGTACCTAAAACAAAGCACATGCTCAATAAGGACTTGTTGAATTAATATATTATGTAATAAAAATACTAAATCATGCTAGGTATGGTGGCTCGCTTCTGTAATCCCAGCTACTTAGGAGGCTGAGGCAGAAGGATGGCAAGTTTGAGCCCAGCCTGGGCAACTCTGTGACACCCTGTCTCATTAAAAAAAAAAAAAAAAAAAAAAAAGTTAGGGATGTAGCTCAGTGGTAGAGGGTCCCCTGGGTTCAATCCCTTGTACCCACCCCAAAAAATATCCTAAGTTTGACTTCAATTCTCCATCACCTACTACCTCTCTAATCTAGGACACGTTTATGTATTATTTATACAAAATCTATATAAGAATCTGTAAGTATGCATCATGCCTATTTCACTATGAATTATATATTATATCCTGGCCCAAAGTTAATTAAAAATAAAAAGTTGCTATCTAAAAAAGAAAAAGAAAAGAAAAATAAGGAAGAAAAAGATATTACGAAAACTTCACATTGATTAATCCATTTTAAACCTGTGTAAGTTTTCCATATTCTAATCGAACACCCATCAGTTTAGTAAGAATTAAAACACCTGCTGTGGGCCACAGGACACGATATATTGGTTTTGAATGTTTTCTCAGTCTCCCGCCAGAGACAGCCGGAGCTGCTTGAGTCAAGCTATGGAAAGATTTTGAGAAAAGTTTGAAAAGCGCCCACAAGATAAAACATGTCAGGGTGCTGAGTCACGGGCAAGTCTTAGCTATCTCTCAGGCCCACAACTGGGCACCGACAGTGACAGCTTTGTGTCCGCCTCCCTCATCCTCCCAAGTCCTGGACACGGGGAGGCTTCCCGCTGCCCGGCTGCTTCGTGCAACCTCCAGCAGCTCCAGTATAAGGACTACTCCAGCACTTCGGTGGCCACCAGAACTAGTAAAAAGGAATATAATGCTAACAACAGAGCAAAAGGGACCTTAAATGGCAAAAATCTAATTTCCAGCATCATAGATTTGATTTTCTCTTGGAGCTAGAAATTTAGCTCCCTAAACGGCCTGAGTATTCTTAAGGGTAGAGTAATCCCCGCTTATCTGTGATCTCACCTTCCTCAGTTTGGCAGAAATAAACAATTCCTACGTTTTAAATTGTACACCGTTCTGAGCAGAAGACCTCACAGTGCTCTGCTCCATCCTGCCTGGAATGTAAATCATCTCTGTCCAGCACATTCCCCCAAACTCGTTAAACGTGAGTCACTTAATAGCGCCCTCGGTTATCAGCACCTCTGTCCACTGGTACCCCGGTGCTTAGGTTCAAGTGGCTCCAAAGCGGACAATTCAGATATGCAAGGAGAACCACAAGGTGCTTTAAGAATCATCTGACAGTGTAAACACTGTCTGCCATAATGTGAGCTCTGACAAATAATATCAACAGGTATGAAAGAGGGAACAGGGGAACCCAAGGAGGGCTGGAGGGAAGGGGAGGACAACCTTTTTTTTTTTTTTTTGGTTTTTTGTTTGTGTTCGGTACTGGGGATCGAACTCAGGGCCTTGTGCTTGCTAGGCAAGCACTCTAAACACTGAGCTAAATCCCTAGCCCGGGAGGATAATTTTTAAAAAGCTGCAATGTGTACATGTGATCACTCCCAAGATGATTTTAAACTGCATGAATTGCAAACATGTCACAATAAAATAAAAAAATCATCTGCCATAATCAAAGAGAAAGTGTAACACAATAAGATACTGTGAGAGGCAGACCACACTCATATGACACTTATTACAGGATATTGCTACAGTTGATCTACCGTATTACTGGCTGTTATTAATCTCATACTGTGCCTACTTTATGAATTCAACCTTACTGCAGACACAGAGAGGGAAAACGCAGCATACACGTGGTTCGGTGCCGCCTGGGGCTGTGAGCCTGCCCTGGGGCTTGGAGAACAGCCCCTCGGGTCAGGGAGACAAGTGCTAGGCAGAAGCTTAGACTGTAGCAGACCAGACATGCGAAGTTGGGGGCTACTTGAAAGAAAAGAAGACGTGACCTTCTTTTCCTTTTTCCTTTACTTTCTTAATCACTGGTTGTGGATAAAACCCACACAGATTTGTGGCTTCAAACTTTAGCCCAGGAGAATGTAAACCCTTCTGAGTGTGCTGATGAGACCCAGGACCCTACAAAATCCAGAGAAAAGTGACAGGTTGGTAAAATCTCAAGGTCTTAAAAACATCCACTTCGAAAATAAACGGGGGCAGGGGACAGGGGGCTGGGGGTGGGGGCAGGGGGAGACGATTTAGCTCAAATGGTAGAGCACTTGCCTTGCAAGCGCAAGGCCTTGAGTTCGATCCCCAGCACCAAAAGACAAAAATAAACAGAGACCCAGGAGATCAACACAGCCCATTTTCCTTGCAAAAGAACCATGACCTTGAGGAAGAAAAGGATATTCCTGGAGAAACCCATCTTTGGTGCTGGCCCGCCTTTGTACTTCTGTTCATTCATTCTCTCTCTCTCTCTTCCTCCTCCTTTTCCTCCTCCTCCTCAGCCTATCATTTTACCATAAACTCTACCTGTATTCTATATGACAGCCTACACATGTCTTGCCTAGAAGTCTAGAATCTTTCATCAAAGACACGAAGACTCGAGGTTTGTCATTAGTTTCTCAACGCACTAGGACCGCAAGATGATAGGACCCAGAAAACACACGTATCGCTTACTCTCAGCTTGTTATTTCTCAAAATGGAAAAATTCATAAGATAATTTTCTGCTAACAGTATCTTTTTCTACATTAAAAGTCACAAAACTTTCAAATATTTTCGGTTGTCCAAAAGAGAACAACTCAATAAAATATTGTTCAAAAGAAGTAACTGAGGTCTTAAAAACTGAAAATGAGGTTTGAGAATTGAATAAAGGAAAGAAATGAAATCTTTCAGTTGAGAATAAAATCCTGTGAAAATTCCTAAGAAAATGTCTTACTTTACATAGATTTGTTAAACAGTAGAAGTAAGTTCAAGATATCTATTGTTCGACACAGTAACTAAAGTTAGTAATAATATATCAACTGTGTACTTGCAAATATATATGTGAAAACTGTTACCAGAGTTGATTTTAAGTATTCTCACCACAAAAAAAATAAGTATCTGGGATAATGTGTCTGGGATTCTCTCTGTGCCCCTCTACTCCTACCTCCTGGAACCTCATCTCTGAACTGAACTTCCCACACACCTTGGTGCCCTGCTCTGAGGGTCAGACTGTGAAACACCTCGGTTTCTCCTCTCTCTCAGCAGGCAGTGGTCTAAAAAGCATTCACAAGATGTGCCTGTTCACGCTTCTCATTGTTTCTTCTTATTTTGTGTTCATCATATTTTTATGTTTAGTTATTTCTGCCTCCCTGGCTGTCTGCTGGGGAAATCTGTCCTCCTCTAGAACCTAATTTCTACAGAAGACTCCTTCAGCTTTCACTCTTTCATATCTCAAGGCTCCTGGCTTGTTATGTTAGACCCGTTCTCATGCTGCTTACTGAGAGACACAGCACCCGGAAAGTCGTTGCCTCCCTTTCCATTTTCCAGAATCGCTTTTCAGCTCTTGTTTCTCCCTGCCTTTGGGTAACCTGTTTACTCTGATGATTCCCCACTTTCAAATATTTCTTTCTGATCCAGTAGATTTTTGTATATCTTTATTTTTTATTATTGCATGTTTGTAGTATACCACATTTCTTGAACATATATTCCTTGTATGGTACATATTGATATATGTACAAAACACATTTTTTATGTTGATATATTTTAGATATGTGTAACGATGACATTCATCATCGGGAATTTGCACCTGCTATGATATGATGTATCTTGCCTCTTCTTTTTTCCCCTTTCCCTCCCCTCTATTCCCTTTCTTATTTATGAAAGTTTGTTTCCATTTTTTCCTTTTATTTTTTTCTTTTCTTTCTCCCTCTCCTCTTTTGTTCCCCTTCCCACTTGAACAATTTCTTCCCTTTTCTCAATATCTATTACACATTTGTTCCTCATTTACACTTTTGGTTTCTTACATCAGAGAAACAATGCAGTATTTAAAAATGCATGTCCTATTTATTTCACTTAAGATTATGGTCTTGTGGTACATCCATTTACCTAGAAATGTTTCAAGTTTACCTTCTTTATGGCAGAGTAGTATTCCATTGTATTAAAAAAAACACATCTTCTTTATGCATTCATCAGTTGATGGACATTTGGGCTGTTTCCAAGATTTAGCTATTACAAACTGTGCCACTATAAACATCAGGGTTTATGTATCGCTGTGACATGATCCTTTTAATTTTTATGGGAAGATACCAAGAAGGGGAATAGCTGGGTCAAATGGAATCTCTAGTCCTAGTTCCCTGAGGAATCTCCACAGTGATTTCCATAGCGGATGCACCAGTCTGCACTCCCATCAACAGTGGAGAAGGGTTCCTTTTTCTCCACTGTCCCTCCAGCATTTGTTATTGGCTGATGTGTTGATAATAGCCATTCTTCCTGGGGTGAGGTGAATCTCAGTGTTGTTTTAATTTGCATCTGTGGAATGACCAGTGATGCTGAACATTTTTCCATATGTT
Source organism: Hystrix cristata (assembly GCA_004026905.1). NCBI lineage: Eukaryota > Metazoa > Chordata > Mammalia > Rodentia > Hystricidae > Hystrix > Hystrix cristata. The sequence continues at coordinate 55,021 of PVJO010007809.1, read as the reverse complement.
TATTTGCCATTTCTACTTCTTCATCTGAGAAGAGTCTATTCATTTCAGCTGCCCACTTTTGGATTGGGTCTTTAAATTTGGGGGCTCTGATTTTTTTGAGTTCTTTATATATTCTAGATATTATTCTTTGGTCCGAGGACCAACATCTGGTAAAAATTTTCTCCCACTCTGTGTGTTGTCTCTTCACTCTATTGGTGGTTTCTTTTGCTGTACAACAGTTTTTTAATAAGATGAGATTCCAGTTGTTGATTCTTTGTGATATTTCCTGAGCAATCAGGGTTTTGTTCATAAAATCTTTGCCATAACACATCTTAATTCATTTTTTCAGCCCTTTTCCCTCTCTGATCCCTCCATCTCTTGATGTTCTTCTCATTTGAGATAGATCTATCTCCCTACTTCCTATTAACTTTTATTTGGCTCTTTATTTATAATTTGGGTTTCTCATATAAAAGAAATCATGCAGTATTTAAGCTTGTGTGTCTGATTTATTTCACCTAACATTACAGTCTCAAGCTGCATCCATTTTCCTAAAAATGACACATGTTTATCTTCCTTTATGGTAGAGTAGTATTCCACTGTGTGTAAATACCACATTTCTTCATTCATTCATCTGTCGATGAATATTTAGACCGCTTCCAAGGTTTAGCTATTGTGAGCTTTGCGGCTATAAACATGGATGTAGATGTATCACTGTAATACGGGTCATTAAAAAAGAAGCTAATTTAGCTCAAGATACAACACTTAGATTCCATCTTGCACCAGAAATAATGATCATCATGGAGAAGTCAAATAATAACAAATGCTGGTAAGGCTGCATGGAAAAAGAAACACTTCTCTGTTGTTGGTGGGAGTATAAACTAACACAACTTCTATGGAAATCAGTTTGCAGATTCCTCAAAAAACTAAAACTGGAAATTCCATTTGACCCAACTATTCCCCTTCTAGGTATCTTCCAAAAGAGGTAAAGATGTCATCTTACAGTGATACAACTGTAATAAATAGAATGACATAACAAGCAAGTGAATAAAGAAAAAAAAAATTCCCACTATTACAAAAACGTTAGATGATGGAAAAGTAACAGAAAACAAGGCATCTGTAATAGGATTCTCAAATTCTAGTAGTGAATGAAAAATTATTCAATCCAAACATTGAACATACCATAAATTTTACAATCTCAAAATAAAATGTGTGAATCTATGCTTCATCTTTCTGGACAATAAATTTATTGTGAAACTAACAAAACTTGTTTAGTATTAAGGTGTTCTATAAATTATTGAGGCCCCAATACATTATTGTCTAAAACTAAATCATTACAATGACTATGTCCTGAAAAGAATCAGTAAGAGATGGAGTACAAGTGATTAATGACTCTCTTAGTTGAATATTATCATTTACCATAATTGAATTACTTTAAGAATTTGGCCTAGTATTAACTATTATTAAATGTATACAGAACAGTACAAATAAAACATGCCAAAGAAACAATACCTTTGACCTTCAAAAACTGTACAGTTTAATTACTTAGCCAGTCTAATTTATGACTGACCACACAGAACCACCAGTGCAGGATTTAAACATATGCCATAGTACTGCATTGAGAAATCTTCCAGACCATTTTTTCTATCCATTCTATCAAGACATGGCAAATATCTCACACTGCTACACATTTTAGTTTTGGATACTTTTTATACCTATTACAATTTTTATCAGACGTTAAAACAAAGATTTTACTTTCTGCACTCATTGTTTAAAAATTCTAGGGAGGTAGAGAGGGCTGGGGATTTAGCTCAGTGATTAGAGTGCTTGCCTTACAAGCCCAAGGCCCTGAGTTCAAGTCCCCACACCAAAAAAAAAAAAAACAAAACTCCATGTCACATACAGTAGAATACACCCATTTCAAATAAAATTAAGTGATTTTTAGTAACTTTACCAAGTGGTTTTGCCATCATCGTGAATCAGCTTTGAAGCACTTTCATTCCCTCCCTAGGACCTTTCTGCCTGTTGCCTTTATCTCTATTTCCACCCCGGCCCCTGGCAGACACTTGTTTACTTTCTGTCTTACAAACTTACCTTTCTGGACATTTAAGATGACAGAGTAAACTAGATGTGAGGTATTGGAATTAATCTACCGGAGAGAAAGGAGGTAAAACAATTGGGCTGAGATTTATTTCCTTCTCCACTTGGAAATGGAGGAAATGGAGGGAGGAAATGGAGGTGACTCTCCTCAGCAAAGAAAGAAATAACGTGACATAGTCCAGGCTCCTTATAAAACATTCATAATTGAATCTCACAATAACTACAATAATACTTGATAGAAAGATAGCCCTTATCTACGGAATGCTTTTAGGAGGACAGGCAGGATTTAGGGTTGCGTAGTATAATCAAACGTAAGATCTATAGACTACCAGGGTTAAATGCCACCCAGTTCCAGGATAGACATGTTTCACAACCCAGAGGCCACATTCTTCCCAGAGCCCCACCACCACCTGAGGCTGAGCCAGTCCAGCGGGGCAACAGGGTCTGGACATTCCTTGTCAGTGCCAAGTCCTAATAGGCAAGTGTTTGCTTCCAAGTCCTGCATAGACATTACTGCGATCGGCTCCACCTGCCCACTTCTGCTTCCTTCCCCACATTCCCTTCACGGTATCAGATTTGCATCCGAGGATGAAAGTTTTCTTGGTCTACTTACTGCTTCCTTACCTTTTGTGTTTACAGATGTTACTTTTCAATACATTTATTTAGGGACTGAATCGTGTCTCTCCATATTTTTTATGGTGAATCTCTGGGACCTAGTTTGACTGTATGTGGAAACAAGGCTTTTAAGCAGATGATTAAGGTTAAACAAGGTCATCGAGTGGGGCTGCAATCCAACATGACTGCTGCCCTTAGGAGGAAGACACCGAGCATGTGCGCGTGCAATAGCTATCTAGCTATCTATCATCTACCAAAAAGCGTCTGCAAACTCAGCAAGAAGATGGCCATCTACAGCCCAAGAAGAAACACCTCAGGAGAAACCCTAATTTCTGCACCTTGATCTGGGACTTCCAGCCTCCAAATGCTGAGAAAATAAGATTCTGTTATTTAAGTCACAGAGTCTGATATTTTGTTATGGCAGCGCTAGCTGACTGGTACAAGTCTCTTACAATCCTACATGTCTGTTACCGATGCTTTCCGGACAACCCAAAAGATACATTCTCTAAGAGGAGACTTTAGCATATTAGTCTAACTCAGAATTTATTTCCTGGTACATGAGGTCAGGCCAAAGGCAATTCCTTTCCTTCACAATGATTTAGCTTTCACAGAAATGCAAACACATGTACAAAGAGTGACTGCAGTACAGCTTAGACGTAATGCTGCCTTCCGTCCCCTTAAGAGCTTGTACGGATAAAGTCCTGGCCAAAGAGGAGAGAATAGGCTACCATTCCTGGGGTCAAGCCTGCATGTAGCTATGCCAGCAGGGAATAGTAAAGGAGCATCCATCCTGACAGCCTTGACGTCCTGACTTTGACTAGAAGGCCTTTCTAGCTTTGTCTCAGCAGGCACAACAGAATCTACTCATAGAGTGTTTCTCCTGGTGACTCGGGCTGTTTTTGAGAGGAGACAGGAATTCACTTGGTAGTGAAGCAAAGGGTGTGGTATTCAAGAGGTGACTCATCTGGGGTGTTAGAGCTGTCCGTGTAAGTAGGGGCCAGGATACCCGGGAACAAAAACATTCTTAAAAATGTATATTCTACCCATCCATCATAATGGCAAAATTCAGAGGATTCATAACATAAAATCTTAACAGGCATGCACAGCATCCAGAATGCTCTTGAATTGTTGGGGGTATAAAGTGGCATGATCGCTTTGGAAACTATATAGCAGTTACTTATGCTATGATCTAGTGCATCAGAATTTATTTAAGAGAAATTAAAAGAGGTGCCCACATATAGACCTTTATAAGAATGTTCAGTACAATTTCATTAATCACAGCCAGACTGGAAATAGCCCAAATGTCCATATAATAAAGTATGAATAAGCAAATTGTGGGGTGGCCACAGAATGGAAAATGGAAGTATACAGGAACAGATTAGTGATACCTACAACCACACAGAAGAAACTCAAAAACATTATGCTGAATGGAAGAAGCCTTATCCAAAAGGGGACATGATACATGATCCTACCTACATTGATTTCGACTCTCAAAAAGGCCAAGTTAATTGGTCATGAAAAAAACAATAGTAATTGCCCCTTGGGTGGGTAAGGGAGCTCAAGAACAGACTGGGAATAGACCCAAGAACATTTTCTAGAGTGATATTAATGGTCTATATCTTCATAGAGACTTGTTTACACAATTACGTGTATTTGTCAAACTCAGAAAACATAATTTAAGTTTGATTCATATTATTATGTATACATTTTACCTCTACAGAAAAATACCATAAGTATATTGAACTTCAGTGATACGCATGCTGATCTTTACAGAAATATGCTGATGTTCACGATATACTTTAAAATGCACCAAAAAGATGGGTTGATGATAGAGAGGCAAAAGTAACATATAATAAAAAGTATACTAAAGGCATATGGTTTAATCTGGGTGCTACGCATACTAGCATTAACTATGCTTTTTTTCAACTTTTTTGTATGTTTGATAAAATTTTGAAAATCCACGTCTCTGCATGTGTGTGTAAAGGTCAACTACGTTCTTATTTTTCAATCACAGTACTGACGTGCAGGGTGGCTACTCTCTACTCATCACACTTATGAGTTGGTGTGGACCTCTGTCAGAAAAGACAGATTGATAAGAGAGAAGGAGAAAGCCAAGTTCGCCAGCTCACATGGTGCAATCACACAGCAAACCAGCACTCAAAACAGGAGCCAGAACTCCACCTACTAACATCTTCACAAAGAACAGTGAGCTTGTAGAGAAATGAGGAAGAAATAGTCCAAGGAAGATAAATACAGGAGAGGAAACTGATGGTATGAGGGTCGTCTGCAGGGTCCTCTGGTGCTGCCCCCGGTGAGTACGAGTCTGGAGTTGCCTTTCTGCCTAACATCAGGATATAAGTTTATATAATATAAATATAAATGAACATATAGTTTATACACTACAAATAAATACACAATGACTTACATAGTATAAATGCATATATGTTTATGTATATTACATTATACTTAAATATTTATATACATAAACCTATCATGTAAAATTATTTTACATAACTATACTTATATACCATATTTACATGCAAATTAGTTATAATTTATTTATAATTATAGATTTATAACATGTTTTATGTAGTTTGTAACTATTTTTAGACAGAAAGTAGGGAGAATAGAGAGGATTTTTCCTCTGTTTGCTGTTTTTTAATTGCCCTCAGCTCAAAACTAATTTTTATCTCACAGAAGCATAGTTCATAGTATCCTTCTAGCTCCCTCAATGTCAGCTATAATTTGTATCTAAATGTCTCCCCAAAGCCTCCTGCTCTCATAGGTGGGGCTTTGCATAGATGGCCGGCTCTAGGCTGTGAGTATGTGGAGTAAGGGTGTGAAAATTGGAGGAGTCCACTGATTATTTTAGCATTGTTTTGGGTGTGGGGTGATGGGAAGCCCCACCCTGGGTGTGGGTGGGATCAGCCAACAGCTTGTAGCCTGAATGAAACATAAAGGGAAAGATGGAAGGCAAGCGGCTGCCTTCCTGCCTGCCCTGCCATGGACTGTTTCCCCTCTGCTCTGCCTTCTGCCATGCTCTCCTGCCTGGAAGCCAGCTGACTATGGACTGAAATATCTACAAACTGAGCTAAAATAAACCATTCCTCTTGTAACTTCAGCTGTCAGGTATTTTGTCTCAGCAACAACAGAAGTAACTAAGACAATGTCTCATTAAAATTGCTGCATTTTATTCAGTTGTACCCACTGGTATCTACTGCCTTCTTATCCAACATGCTCAGTACTAGTAGTTGATCATTTAAACAAAATGTCAGTTTACAGGGGAAAATTAATATTGATGCATGTATATCTTAAATGTTATATTTTTAGCTTTAAATATGACTACAGAACTTTAAATATATTTAAACATAGAGTATATTTCAATATTTCATTGTAGGTTCAATTTTTATCATGATTCACATGATCACAGGGTTTCATGTCAATTTGTTAGCATAACAATTCCCATTGTGAATCAGATATTTTTCCTCTTGTGGTTTCTTCAAGTTAGAGAGAAAATCTTGCTAAGTAACCAAGTGCAGAATTTTTATACGTTTCTGTTATTACTTTTATAGTTTTCTTGCCTATACCTAGTTAAACCAAAAATCTGTTTTGAAATGTACCTTCATACAATATTCTCAAAGCATCCATTAAACAAATCACTTTGTTTCTCATACTGCACTCTAGGTACCATTTATTAAATTGTACTTTAAATTATTACCTACCTATGATAGCAAATGGACTTGGTATAAAGAAATTGGGTTACAAACACGATTACAGCTATGTAGCAAAATTCTACTGTAGCACATAAAATTTCAATCTCATTTTACTATTTTTAAATTTTTTAAAGAAAAATAAAATAACCCTTTTGTGTCAGTCATTCAGAGTTATTGTTTGCTTATGGAGGAATTTTAAATCTGCCTCATTTGATTCCTGTTGAAAATTTCTCTCCTACATTCTTTAAAATGCTGACTGCCTATTCCCTTACTACCTCTCCACATGTAAATCTTTTTCTGGTTCTCTGTCTCCCCTTCCCCCCTCCTGCCTCCCTCGGATGTTCTCTCTCATCATCGTGGTGGTAGATGATCTCTCTTGGCTCACTCAACACCTATTCAAAATAAGGACATTTCCAGCCCACCTTGCCCTTGACAATGAAGGACAAGCAAAAATTCTTAGGGAGTGTTTCCCTGCCTAAATAAAATTAAGCCAGGATCTTAAAGAACTTTCAGTTTTCAATCAGGCAAAAAATACTCAATTTCATATATCCAAAGTCAAGAAAATATTTCAAAAGAAAGTTTAACAAATCTTTAAAAAGGAATTTTCTGCTTAAGAAATGGCACACACTATGTTATCTAAGTGTTCTATTCCATAGATTGATTGGGTTTTCCTCACATAATGAATAAATAGCAAAGAAAGGAAAGGAGAGGAGAGGGCAGGGGAGGGGAGGGGAGGGAAGGGAAGAAAAGCAAAAGTGGTCATAGATTTTGAGTATTACATAAAGTGGTTCCTAATCTGGGATAAGTGTATCAGCACTGTCCCAAGGAGCACACAAAACAATGAAAAAAAAATATGCCACATCGAGTGAAATACTCATTTTCTTTGAGAGTAAGTAGGCTGGGGATTTAGTTCAGTGGTTGAAGTGCCTGCCTTGCAAGCACAAAGGCCCGAGTTCGATCCCCAGCACCAAAAAGAAAGAAAAGAAAAAAAAAAAAAAAAAAAAAAAAAAAAAAAAAAAAAAAAAAAAAAAAAAAACTTCGAGAGTAAGTCACTTTGAGCAGATTATTAATAGAATAAAAAAAAAACTAAAACTTGCTTTAGTACAGATCTTAAACCAGAATAAATATTACATTTTGGATGATGTCACGGAGAATGTTAAAAGTTGAGCTTCTGGGCACAAGTGACCTTTTGCTGTTTCTCCTGACTTTCAGCCAGTCAGCGTGAATGATCAATTGGGTCAGTGATATTTATGCTGCCTCATCAGCACCACTGTATGAGACGAAAATGCAGAGATCAGAAACTCTCTGGTGTCCCGTGTAAAGATCAAAGCCCTCTACGAAATCTGCTTGTAGAGTTTTTCTCACTCTTTACCTCCAGCCAGGACAGAAGCAGAACGAAGAGTAACCACTCTCCATGACACTGACTCGGGTGCTCGCGGTCAGCGGCCTGGGCGATGGCGGGACACCCTCCGAGGCCACTGCCAGGTCCCCCGGGCCGCCCACACCTGCACCACACCCTGCTCCTTTCTCCAGATTGACCCTTCGGACTCCCAACAATTCTGTGAGCCTGGGGAAAAATGTCCTTTTTGGTTAAGTTAATCAGAATTGATTTTTGTTTCTAAGCAACGAAGACAGGCTTCCCCTGATTCAAACAATGGGAGTGACAAAATGTCTTCCACAGGAGGAAATCAAAGGCAGGACAAGCTGTCGAAACACCAGAGATTTGACAGCCATAGAGGGGGTGGTATTAAGCCGTGAATAGGTTTTATTGTAAACGCTTATATTTTGTTAGGAGTAACTGTTCTTGCGTTCTGTTTTTAGATGTTTCAAAGTTCTGACCCTTCTCAGAGGAGGAATGTGCCCACCTAAACACCCTCCACCACTTCACCAATCATTCACATCTGAAATTCACAGGATGCCGGCTTAAAACGCAGCTTCTGGGTCACATCCCAGATGAAAAACAGAAGCATGCGCAAGGACCCCAAGAATACGAATTTTGAATAGCTTTACATGGATTGATACGCAAATGAAGTTTGAAAACGTAAAGCTGCACTAAAAAACAGTCATTACAAGCGTTTTATTGATAGCAGGTATAAGTTTTCTTCTTCATCCTTGGTTAAAACAAGATCCTTAGCATAGTCCTGGTGCAGGGATGTAAAGAGCTAATGCCTGAAAATCTCCTTCAGCCCTAAGAATAACAAACTGGAATTCTCTCAGAAATGTGTGATATCAAATAGGCCATTAGATTTTTAAAGGCAGCAGTTAGAGGGGGAATTTCTTCACCACACATCAGTCAACAGAATTACAAAACAAGCAGAGTTTATAAAAAGATGTCAGAGGATTAGTGGCCACAGGAAGAATCTTAAGACAAAGCTTTCCCTCCTCATTTCTCGCTCTTATATATCCTGCTCTTCATATTCTCTGCCCTACAGAATTACCCTGATTCAAGTTAAAACATGGTGAACAAAAAGAGGACAATAGTCTACTATTCACAGACTCTTACTTGTTGCAACATGTATAATTTATGATGAATTATATTTCCATGTTAGTAGCTCAACAACTTAGTTATTTTAAAACATTCAGTCAGCCTCCTTGATTTATTTCCCTGGGAGATAACAATATATTCCAACACCTGAGAGATATCTCTGTATGTATCTAAAACAGAAAATAAATGTTATTACAGAATCTAGGGCACAAGGAAACCACTAGAGATTAGCATGTACAATGCTGGATCTTCTCATTTTATAATAACAAGAAAGGAATAAACAAAAGTATAAGATTCAAAGGAAGAATAAAGAACTACTCTGATTTCACTTTCTTCCTTTCATTTAATGACTTATTTTTCAAAATAACATCTCTAAAAATCTTACTTTGATACATAAAAGGCACAGTGACATATGTATGATATCAAATATACCCTTAGACTTTTAAAAGGAGCCTTTGGAGGGAAAATCTCTTCATTAAAGATCAGTTAACCGACTTAGAAAACAGAAAGAATCCATAGGAAAGATGTCAAAGGGTCGCCGTTCCCTCCCTAGACCCTTGCCCAAGGATAGCTCAGAGTAATGGACAAGCCCACTCTGGTGATGTCAGGCCAGCCTTGCTTACGAGTGAAATCAGGGCTTGGGAGGAAACCCTGTAATAACATAAAGTGCACTTCCCCCTCCAAATGCTTGCTTTAAAAATCCAGTGGCATATTTGATAGCATACATTTATAAGAGGATGCCGATTTCTCTCTCTTTTCTTCTGAACCTATATATCTTCTCAAAGACAAGAGAAAAGGATGAGGTAGAGAAGAGAATTAGGGGAAGTGATTTTTTAACTAAAAAATTGAGGAATTCACAGTCTTAGTTCAAACCAATATTCTCTCAAGATTTTATCCTTTTCGTTAGACTCCATGAAAATTTAAATTTAAAAAGTTTTTCATATACAAGTACGTGTGCTGTATGTGTGTGTATATACACACAGTTATGTAGGTCAAAAAGGTAAATTATTCATATCTCTGATTCAGTAGTAATTCAAAACTGTCTTTATCAGTCTCTATGCTATATGGCACTATATCACAAAGGCAATACAGGCTACATTCTGTTAATTGTGATTATGTAAGAGTGCTCGCTAGGGAAACAAATTTAATATATGATTATATATAAGATAGATAGATAGATAGATGGATAGATAGCTAGATAGATGGATAGATAGCTAGATAGATAGAGATAGATGTAGATGGATTTAAAAGGTAGGCTTACAACGGCAGGCTTACACTGGCCACCTAAAGAGTCAGGCATGAAATAATGCAAAAAGCCTGTCCACACACTGGCGATCCGAAAGATCCAGTCGAAGGTCTAGAGCTCACAGGCAAGTCTGTATCAGCAGGCCAAAGGGTCTGTGCCGAAGGCTGAAGAGTCTGTGCTGGAAGCCAGGAGCCAATGTCCAAGGTGAGGGTGAGGACCGGAGTGCCCCAAAGAAACAGAACCAAGACTTCCTTCTTCTTTACCTTTCTTATTCCATTCAGGCTACAAGACTGTTGGTAGGTGCCACCTACACCTAGGGAGGGTCTTCCACCTTCACTTAATCCATTCAGTCATAACCTGAACTATGCTAAACCAAACAGTTGGCATTTCTTACTCAACACAACAGTTAGCTATCACAATATAGAATATGAGTAATGACACATTTTAAAAATCAGAAATCCTTTTATATTCTATCATGTGTTATATATATAGAAACTTGCATACTATGCAAAAATTAATCATCTTTCTTAGCAAAGTTTATTTAAATTACCATATTAACATGATAAGAATTGTTTTGATAAACATCTCTTTTTTATTAGTTCATGTTTACGGTATATAGTGTTTACAACACTTCTTGTGTGGAGTTGGTACATGGACATAACACATTTTAAATCCTTTTCTCAGCCCTTTTTTCAGCCCTCCCTCCCTCCTCCTTCACTTCCCCCTCATCTCTTGATCCCCTTCCCATTTGAAAAAGATCTGTGTCCTCACTTCCTATTATCTATCTTTTATTTTGCTCTTCATTTATAATTTGAGTTTCTCACACAAGAGAAACCATGTGATATTTAAGCTTGTGTGTCTGATTTATTTTACTTAACATTATAGTCTCAAGGTGCATCCCATTTTCCTACAAATGACTCATACGTTCTAATAAATATTTCTTCAAAACAAATTATAGTACATTTTTCATTTTACAAATCCTAATCTATTACCCTGAGAAATATATAAGCAAAAGTATGGGCTGTTAACTTACATTACTGGTTACTGCTATACATATTCCAAAGAAAATTATTTCCTTTAAATAACTATGAAATCACCCATCGGTCATGGAAATGTTTTCCCTTAACCTGAATTCGTTTTCTAGAAAAACCACAGAAATGCTCTATTTGTGACGTTACAGCTGTTCTAGGACCTGTACTAATAATAAAATCACCATCCTATATGCTTTGCAATTAGAAAAACCATAGAACTTGTCAAGCATCTCAGCTAGAGGACCTGCTGCAGAATTTTAAGGATTCTCTTTCAAAAGAACAATGAATAATTGGGTATTTCTCAGTTAAGAAACACCAGCACTAGATAGCAACCTGATGAGCAGTTAGACAGAACAAGGACAATTCGATTTGATAAAATATATGCTGAATCCAATGGGGTGGAAAAGTACCGCCGGCCAAACATGAGTCATCGCCAGCACGACTGAATGCCTGAATAGATGTCCCATCAGCAATATCTTCTCAGAACTCATTAGATAATAGATACACGGAGGAGAGAGACTATCTGTAATTACTGCTTAGGAGTGAACCTACTGAGTCTCTACACGCTCAGGAGTAATAGTCTGAGTGCTTTCTATATAGATCCCCACTGCGTTTAGTAAAAGTTAATAATATCTGACAGCTAATGAGTTTATAAGGGCCAGGCACATGCTAAATACTTTCATGGAGTAACTGATTTAAAGCTCAGAACAGGTCCGCAAAGTAATATTAACCCCATTTTTGTCAATGAGCTAAGCCCTACATTAACTGTATCAAGCAAAAGCACATGGCTCTTAGAGGTTGGAGCCCAAATTCAAAACCACGCTTCCTAAGCTAAGAGCCTCTTCTTGTAAGTACTAGTGCTCTCTCAAGGACACTACAGAAAATACAAATTTTTACAAAGTGGAAAATGATTTCCCCAAAAGTAATAGATATTTAGGGCTTTATGGCCAACTCAAATCTGTTTGTGCTCTCTGAGTATACCATATACTACTGTTTGTTTAGTCAATAAAATTAGAAAAGCAAAAAAGCAAAATAAGCTTCTGGAACAAAAATTGGCTTTGAAAAAGTAATTTCTGAAATGAAATGCAGATTTCACCATTTTCACTAATCCTTTTCTTTTATTTACAATTACAGTGCTCTTTGGAAGCAATGCAGCAACAGGAAGCAACATGCCTGAGCTTTGTCACTCACCAGGAGAGGAAGAACACCCAATCCCAGAACAAACATTGCTCTGAAATCCCTTTGTCCTTCGACTGCCACGAGACGTTGCCACAGCTTTGTGGGAAAAAAACAAACACATAACTCCTGTTGGCCATAATATTCAGCTTCATAATAAGCAGTGAATTAAAGGATTCCAATTCCAAAGTGATATCTAAGACACAATTACTGTGGCTTCTAAACTCAGATTACTAGAACTTTTAAAGTGTATTTTTCTAAGGATGAATTAACTACATGCAATTTTCAATCATTTTAAATGTTCACATCTAACTGCATCCATATGTTAACTTGTCTCAAATAATTTTAGAGGACTTGCTCGCACACCATGCATACCCAACGGTTTGGATAAACTCAGAATGGGCAGCATTATCACTGAGAAATATAGAAGTAGCTCATTTGCTCTAAGCATATGTTAGTACTCTGGAGTTAGGGAACCTTGAAGGTTATTCAGTCTGACATTTCTTCCCCACTAGACAAAATTTAAACTCATGGATTCAATTTTCCAAGAAAGATAACACCTAAAACTCTTATATAGTTTATTCCAAGGAAAGCATCTAACTAGAAGAGGAATACATAGCATTCACACTGAAATATTTATGAAAATACCAACTACATATGAAAACTCAACACTATGAAAGTTTATACCTACCAACAAATCTATTGAAAGTTTCATAAACTATAAAATATTGTGTTACTTAGTCATCGTAATCAAAACATGATATAGGCTAACAGAGAAAACAACATTATGCAGTAAAAGTTGGCAGAAAACATTTGACCTCCTAACTTGCTCCCCTTGCTGGAAGCTCTAGGGTTTGCACCGGCCATGAAGTCAGCAGCCATGCAGTCACCAATGCACAAGGTGACCGGATTGCCTCCTCCACCACAGTTAGTATTTCTCCCTTCCCAAATATTAAGAGATGGCCACCAAATAATGGAAATTGAACAAAGGCAACAATCATTTCAAAAGAATTGCCCTAAATAAATGCCTACTTGACAATGTAAATTGGGCAAAGTGTTTGCTTATCCATCCTTCTCATCAATAAACTGGATTTGGGAAAGAAATCATGATGGAAATTCCAGAAAAATCCTGGACCAATAGATCACCTAAAGCAGTTTATAGACTGTAGCACATTTGGAGAAAAGTAATATGTATAATATGTGTAATATATTAATATGTGTAAATATATGAGATACATGTAATAGTCATCATTATATGTATGTATGGTGTGTTGCATGTTGTGTTAATCTAACACATTAATAGTGCATTGGTGAACAAATAAGTTAAAATTCATTATGGGAAAGAATTTGATAATGTGTACCAAGAAAAATAATTAAACACGATTTAGTTGAACCAATTTATATTGATGAAATAAATAGAAAAACTCATATGGAAGAATTTATTGTGATAATATTTGTAATCATTAGAAACTGGCACATATTTGAATAGCCGCGACAAGGGAATGTTATGCCACTCTTAAAGACATAGTTTCCGTAATTATTTAAAGATATAGTGGGAAGAAACAGGATCCAAAACTGTGTATTTCAAGAGTCCTGAACTTGGGTCTCAGTTTTAAAATCTGTTAGCTTACCTATATTCATTCACTTTCTCATAATGGATTTCTCAAAGAAGATAAAGTGATTAATTACTGTATGCTAATGGTTCACAAATGTTGATTTTTTAAATTATTTTCAAATGAAACTGAGCCCTCCAAGGCTGAAGAACCATCCAAGTTCAAATCAACCAGTAACAGAGCCACTGTGTACCTTACTCCAATATTGATTCAACATCCAAAGCTGCTCAACTAGCCACAATCAGAAACAGTTAAGTTTGTGATGTCTAACAGCAGAGGGCAAAGGGCCATGTGATAAAAAGAAACAGCTGCAGGAGAGTAGCACACTGGGTAATCACCTCTACTTTGGAGAGAAAAATAATCATGTTTCCCTTTTTCCTGAGTGGTAAAAAAAAGATTGCATTTATTTGAAGTTTTCTTACAATCATCACTAACTTTTCTACTGAAATTTCTTCTGCTAATGAGCTGATGTGCAAGTATTGCCTCTAGTTAATTAATCTTAACAAGCAAGCCAGTGTTTCAACTTCCATTTTGACTTGTGAGAAATAACTCTCTTTCAGGACCTAATCCTGTGAGATCTTACTTAGCAACCTATAACTTTAAAAATAGAAAACCAGGAGTCATTCACCTCATGGCCTCACTGTATTAGAACATGTGATTTCAGTATCAAAGCAAAGCAACCACATTTTTTCCACAGTTTATAAATGGTAACTGAAAAACACAACAATTTTAAAGAGATTTATTCAGGGAATAGGTAAATACTGAAAAGAGGGACTTCTGTGTTGCTGTAAAGTCTGTCTTCAATAATGAATATATAATTTAGTAATAACAGAAAAATTACTGCTATATCATGATTCAGGCTTAACATTTTAAAATATAATAACTTCTAATATTTTATGCTTATCCAGTATTTATTATATTCTGCCTTGCTCCAATTCTAAATTAACTATGGATTTAAAAATATAGCTAGAAAGCAGGGATTTACTATTTTTTGAGAAAAATAAGGCAAAAACGAAGTTAGTTCAGGGAAGTAGGAAAGAACAAGAAGTAAACAGAGGGGACAGAGAAAAGGAAGAAAAGCCCACAGTGTTCTGAGGTCCTTATCATAACAGAGAATTCTGTAACTGTCCTAATGTTTAAAAATTTGACTTAAGACATAGTGACTCCAATCTTTTAATTCTGCTGCTGTTTTGTTTTAGAGAAATATGTCAAAGACTAATATTGCTTTCTGATTTTTAAAAAATTGGCCTGAAGTTTAAAAATTACTTGAGTTTCATGTTTTTAATTAAATTCACATTTAATTAAAATTTGTATGTATTGTGTTATACCAGCTGCTCCATAATTATTTTTACCTAGCTCTCTTTCACCTTGTATATACACAAAAAGATTTATCTTACATTTATTTGACAAATATTTATTATGATGATTGTTGCCATGTAGACGTTGGCTGATTTTTTACTTCTTTATTTGTAATTTTCCATATTTGCTTTTTACATGTAATGAAACTGTGCTATTTTTATGAAAATAATATATAGTTAAATGTGTATTTTAAAAGACATATCTTTTAAACAAAAACTACAATTTCTGATTTTTAAAAAATATTTAATGCAGGTATTGGGCATTTGAATGTGCTTGAATGTGTGTACTACAAGTTTATCTGTTAGTCACCTTTATTCCAAGTTATAACATGTTTAGGAACTATCAGTAGCCAAGAGCTAAGACATAATGACAGTCAGAGCTGATCATAATCCCAGAAGACACGATTCTAAATGGTATAAATGTGAACGCTCGTAGTTGCCAAGTTATCCAGTCTCACCACTTCTGCTCCTTCATTGCACTGTTTGCTGTCAAATATTGGCCTTCATGGGAGAATGAAAATGATTATGAGAAGAGGTCAGTGACCTTCTGAAACAAATACAGCTGCTACAACAGAGGTTCCTCCAGTGTTACAAAAACACGTAACATGGTGAACTCTTCCAGTTAAGGCTTTGACTTTTGAAGAAGCTAGACTTCTTACATTTACCTCTACATCTAGGATAGAAAAATGCTTTTCTTTGGCTAATGGCTGGCACTTTCGTAACAGTCTCCACTGTTTTTCAACAAATTTGCATAAGGCGTGCCCCTGTCGGATATGAAAATCCTAGAACTGATGTGCTGGGAGAGCAAACCATGCTATAAACACTGACCTGATGATCTGGCGCATCCACAACCATAGACAGAATTGGAATTGGGTGCGGTTAAAGCTGCTCAAAGCAAACAACACGGTGCTACCAGTAAAGGCTGTTTTTTTTTTCCATGCAGCACAATTTACCTGATGGAAAGTTTAGATGAGTGGATTACAACAATTAAAAACTCCAGTTTAAAAGTGCTTCATCTGCCTGAGTTGGCATTCTTTCCAGCCAATGATATTTCTGCAGCTTTTCACGCATTAAACTGCATTTTCATGAGGAAACCAGCAAAGTTACTGACTAGTTTGAAAATAATTATGTGCATGGTAAGATGACACAATTACACATGGTGTTGCTGTCTGAATACTGTTTCTGCCAAATTCATAGTCTTCATATAAACGTATGCAGAGTAGGTTTCCGGGGACTCAAAACAACATAGAAGCTTGGCCCAGAAGATGAGAAAACTTAATAGGCAATATTCATGTTGGTGTATACTGAGTCATAAAATTTCAAAAAGAACAGAATCAGGTAGACAACATGATCATGTTGAGAACATGAGAACATGATCATATTCTCCAAGCAAAGCCCCTTCATAAAAGGAGGCAAAAAAGTAGTTACTCGTTGGCAAGCAAGACCTCAAACTATAGTCAGTGATGGTGAAAGCCAACAAATTCTTAAGGATCCCACCCATGCAGCTGCCCACGATCTGCTCCTTACTTCTCATTTGCCAAATTTTCATATTAGTTTCTTCATGGTGTTCTTTTCTTTTTTCAGTTTTTTCTACTATCTTAGATTGTCAGCATTATTCTTCTACATTTTCCTATGCTATGTATGTCATTTTCACGCATTTCCAATACTGCAGGTATAAATATGTGGAGACTTTTAGGAAGTTCAAATTTGTTTTACATACTTTTTACAAATTTGATGCCACAAAAATACGTTACCCCAATGTTAACTTTGTGTGTAATCATTCTGTTTATACGTAAAACTGCTGAAACTTCCTCAATAAATGAAGAGATGTCCTCTTTGTACATCTGCATTTGCTAGAGATAAAGCTCTTCAAGACCTCAGCTCTGCATGTGCTCCATACAGAGTAGTGACTTAATCACAGCTGACCAATCTTGTCTAAAGACGAAGTTTGTCTGGCCCAGGATTTCAGATGGCTGGCTATAAACCTGAATTCACAAAACTGCCAGCCATACAGATACATATTCATGTATTTAATTTTGATCTACTTCTCACAAATGTAGTTCATCTGCTCATAAGTTTTATACCTGTGTGATTGCCTTTAGGATACTTCAGTGTTCGTGATTGCAAAAGTGTTATTATTACCTTATTTCATCACGTAAAGTATTCATAGTATAAAGACTATGAAATGTTCTGTTGTACTTTTACTCAAATGAATGTGCTTTTTATAATGTAAATAAATGTCTTTTAGAGGGCGTTTTAGTTACTTTTTCCGGAATTATATTTTCAGAATTTTGGACTTCAGGGACTTTGATAGTTTGGGAATCCAATATTTGGGATTACGGCATTCAGGATTGTGTCTTTCAGGATTATAGCCCAAATCCAAATACGAACAAGTAAGGGACAATGAAACTGCAGTCAGTATGCTGAAGAGACTTCTGCACTCCCATTTTACTAAGCACTATTAACAATAGCCAAAAATACAAACAACTGATGTATTCATCAATTGATGAACGGATAAAAAATGTGGTATGTGCATAATGGAATGTTACACACCAATAAAAAATGAAATCCTGTCATTTGTGATGACATGGATGGAACTGAGATCACTATGCTAAGTGAAATAAACCAGGAATAGAAAGAAGAGGACCAACTGATTTCACTTCTATGTGAAATATAAAACAGCTAATCTCATGGAAGTTGAGTATACAATTATTATTATCAGAGGCCATGGAAAGAAGGGAGCAGAGAGGGATGAAGAAAGGTTGGTCAATGTGTACTAAGTTATAGTTAAATAAGAGTAGGAAATTCTTGTGTTCTACTGCACAGTAGGGTCACAAGAAGACTTTTTAACAAGACTAGAAAAAAAGGACTTTGAACCTTTCACCGTAAAAAATAATAAATGTTTGAGGCAATGGGTTTAACCTGGTTTAAATGCTTCACAGTATATACATGCATGGAAACATCATGTATACCTCATGAATATGTACAGTTGTCAATCTTTTATGTGTCAGTTAAAAATTAAAAAAACACATACAGCTAAAAATTACAGCCCAATTTTAGACCACTACCCTCACCAGTACACACACACACACACACAAGCGCGCGCGCGCGCGCACGCACACGCACTCTGCTTCCCATTTGGTCTCAGAGCTGAAAGAAATGCTGCCATTATTTTGATGTGACTTAAGAAATAATGAAGAAAAAAATTTATGAAATCTTAGTTTACGACATAAAATTGATACGAAATATGAGCTACTTGACACATAAATATTAACAATACGATCAATAAAAGCTTGCATCATATCCATAGAATTAGTGACTAAGTAATATGGCTACTTAAATTGATGCCAGTCTTAATTCTGCCTGACTCACAGAATGTTTTCTACTAGAACTCTAGACAGTTGGGAAGAACTTTAACTGTGATGTTTGACTTCCATCCTGCTCTAACACTAGCTTGCTTTGTCATAGTTCGCCTTCATCTGCACTTTGATTCCTGCAATTTCTGTTGCCTGTGGTCAGCCATAGTTCCAAAATACTAAATGGAAAATTCCAGAAACAAATAATTTATAACTTCTACATAGCCTCCCTTACTGTATATGTTTGTAATTATTCAACGTTACATCGTCATTGTTAATCTTACTTTGCCAAATTTACAAATAAAACTCTATCATAAATATGTATGTGTAACAAAAAAAAAAATAGTGTGTGTAGGGTTTGGCACCATACATGGATTCAGACATCTGCAAACATGGTAGGATGAATCCACGTAGATAAAAGGAGGCTACAGTACGTTAACATCTTTGGCCCTCAACGCTCTCATGAAAAAAGGTTAGGGTCATACAATCCAAATAATCCTTTCTGCCTATGAGTTCAGTAGAACAGTTCATACTCGCTTCTTATTTCTACGAACAAGATAATGACAGTGTGTACTACACAGCATTTCATTAAAAAATCATTGATCCATATGGCCCTTACTTGTAACTACTGGGCATAGAACAATGGCTTAATGTCTCTTTTTTTTCTAATATCCACACGATAGCACAGAGAATCAGCATCAGTTGCTCCCCTGAAGATCCCTGCTTCTGCAGTGCTCATTATCCACACCCAAATGAAAAGCACTGCTATCTGTGAGCAAACAGCTCTCTGCTTTATTGCTAATTTCTCTCAAAATATAGATGATAGATACAAAAGAGAGGCAACATGGATAGCTGTTTGATATTCAACCTTCTGTCAGAAATTATTCACACCAATTAACTAGAACACTGAAGTGTTCCATTTATTTTAAAACACTCATTTTCTAGCCCAGTAGGTTTAGTATTTCAGGAAGTAGTGTTTGTATTCTACTAAGCTCCTGGAAAATTATACTTTCTCAAATCTCCATAAGAAATGTTTCTAACATTTTGTTTAAAGTAACCACTCATTCATTTGTTTAACATTTTATCTATGACTGTATTAAGAGCTAATGACACCTAGATGAATAAGATGAATTCCCTGCCCTCTGAAAGTGCATGGTTCAGTAAAAGAAACAGATAAATATGCAAATCTTGACAAATCAATTTGTTAACAGAGATGTGCACAGGACAAAATAAGTGCCTGGGTGCCAAGGTATTACAAAGAATTGGCTACCACAGTGCTGGGCACAGAGTTGCAGCTTACTAATAATCTACTGAATGCCAAGTGAGTTGACTTTGGATCTAACAGTTTAAAAGATATGCAGAGATTAAAAACAAGATCTAGAAGGACATGCTAATTAGGAAAAAGAATTTCTGCAAAAATGTAGTTCTGCATGCAATAGTTTAGCAAAAAGATGAATCCAATTTTTTTTTAATGAAGAACATGTATTGGTACATTGTACATATATTGATCACATTCATCACATTTATTTTGTACCGGTACATGATGCATCTTGGTTTTCCCCTTTCTTCCCCACACCTCCCTTCTCTTCGCCCCTTCCCTATTTACAGCAGGTTTATTCATATTTTTCCATGATTTCCCTTGCTCTTTTCTTTCCTTTTTTCCCTTCCTCCTTTTCCTCCTTCTCTTTCTAATTCTCCTCTCCTTTGTATACTATCTTCCTTTTATATAATATCTAATACACCTCCCTGTCCTTATTTACAGTTATGGTTTCTCATATCAGAGAAACAATTTGATGTGTACTCATGAGTGTCTGATTTATTTCACTTCACAGTATGTTCTCAAGGAACATCCATTTACATATAAATGACTCTAGTTTATCCTTTTTTATGGTGGTGTAATACTCCATTGTACAGAAAAGCCACATTTCCTTTAGCCATTCATTGGTTGTTGGACATTTAGGTTGTTTCCAAGACTTAGCTATTACAAATTGTGTTGCTATAAATATGGTTGTGCATACATCCCTGTGGTATGACGATTTTTTTTAAATTTTATTGTAATGGTACATTTTAGATGTACATAGTGATAACATTCATCATAGGGGATTTGTACCTGTACATGACACATCTTGTTGCTTCTTTTTATTCCATTCCCATCCCCTCACCCTCTCTTCCCTCCCTATTTACAAAACCTTTGTTTCCATTTTTTTCCTTCCATTTTGTACTTCTCTTGTCCCTCTGTTCCTTTCTCCCTCTCTTGTTCCCTTTCCCATTTGGACATATTCTTCCCTTTCCCAATATAATACATTTTAGTCTTTATTTACACTTTCAGTTTCTCACACCAGAGGAACTATGCGGTATTTAAACATGTGTGTCTGATTTATTTCACCCAAGAGTATGGTCTCAAAATGCATCCATTTACCTACAAATATCTCAAGCTTATCATTCTTTATGGCAGGCAGAGTAGTACTCCATTGTAAAAAAAAAGCCACATTTTCTTTATCCATTCTGCTGTTGATGGGCATTTGGGCTGCTTCCAAAATTTAGCTATTACAAACTGTGCTGCTATAAACATGGGTGTGCATATATCGCTGAGGTATGATGCTTTTAATTTGGGGGGGAAGATACCAAGAAGTAGAATAGCTGGGTCAAATGGAACCTATAGTCCTAGTTCCCTGAGGAATCTCCACACTGATTTCCATAGCGGATGTACCAGTCTATATTCCCACCAACAGTGGAGAAGGGTCCCTTTTTCTCTACAGCCCCTCCAGCATTTGTTATTGGCTGATTTGTTGATAATAGCCATTCTTTCTGGAGGAAGTGGAATCTCAGGGTTGTTTTAATTTGCATCTCTCGAATGACCAGTGATGTTGAACATTTTTTCATATGTCTAGCTGCTGTTTCTACTTCTTCATCTGAGAAGTGTATATTCATTACGGCTGCCCACTTTTGGATTGGGTCTTTAAATTTGGGGGGTCTGATTTTTTTTTGAGTTCTTTATATATTCGAGATGTTAGTCCTTTGTCAGAGGAATAGCTGGCAAAAATTTTTTCTCACTCTGTGGGCTGTCTCTTCACTCTGTTGGTAATTTCTTTCGCCATGCAAAAGATTTTTAGTAAGATCAGGTCCCAGTTGTTGATTCTTTGTGATATTTCCTGGGCAACTGGGGATTTGTTCATAAAGCCCTTGCCTTCACTTATGTCTTCAAGAGTTCAACCTATTCTATCTTCCAATAGATTTAGTGTTTCTGTTTTGATATTTAGATCTTTGATCCACTTTGATTTTAGTTTAGTGCATGGGGAGAGATATAGGTCTAGTTTTAACCTTCAGCATGTGGAGAGCCAGTTTTTCCAGCACCATTTATTAAAGAGGCTATCCTTCTTCCAGTGAGGTTGTTTGGCCTCTTTGTCAAAGATAAGGTGACTGAGAGTGTTTGGACATGTTTCTTCATCTTCTAATCTGTTCCATGGGTCCTGAGGTCTGTTTTTGTGCCAGTACCATGCTGTTTTTATTACAGTAGCTTTGTAGTATAGTTTTAGGTCAGGGATTGTGATGGCCCCCGATTTGCTTTTGTTGCCCCAGAATTGCTTTTGCTATTCTAGGTTTCTTTTGGTTCAAAATGAATTTTAGGATTGTCTTCGCTAATTCTGTGAGGTATGCTATGGGTAATTTAATTGGGATTGCATTAAATCTGCATAGCAGTTTTGGGAGTATGGCCATTTTCACTATATTGGTTCTTCCCACCCAGGAGCAAGGGATATCTTTCCATTTTCTCTTATCTTCTTCAATCCCCTTTTTCAAAGTACTGTAGTTTTTGTTGTATAGCTCTTTTACTTCCTTTGTTAGATTGATTCCTAGGTACTTCATTTTTGTGGATGCTATTGTGAAAGGTGTTGTTTCCCTAATTTCTCTCTCGGTGAGTCTGTTGTTTCTGTACAGGAATGCTATTGATTTCTGACTGTTGACTTTGTATCCAGCTATGCTGCTGAGTTTGGTTATTAAATCTAGAAGTCTTTTGGTGGAGTTTTTGGGGTCCTCTATATAAAGTATCATGTCATCCGCAAATAATGATAATTTAACTTCTTCTTTTCCTATCCTTATTCCTTTTATTTCTTTCTCTTGTCTAATTGCTCTGGCTAATGTTTCCAGAACTATATTGACTAAGAGTGGTGAGAGTGGACATCCTTGTCTTGTTCTGGATTTTAGAGTGAAAGCTTTTAGTTTTTGACCATTTAGTATGATGTTGGCTGTTGGTTTGTCATAGATGGCTTTTATCAGATTGAGATAAAGACCATCTATTCCAATTTTCTGCAGGGCTTTTATCATGAATGGGTGTTGGACCTTGTCAAATGCTTTTCTGCATCTATTGAGACAATCATATGGTTTTTGTCCTTGGCTCTGTTAATATGGTGTATCACATTTATTGATTTGCATACGTTGAACCATCCCTGCATCCCTGGAATGAATCCTCCTTGGTCATAGTGTATAATATGTTGATATTGATAACTTAATATCAATTGATAAATTGATATCAAGTTATTGATATCTTAATAACTTGTTGCATTCTGTTTGCCAGTATCTTGTTGAGGATTTTTGCATCTATGTTCATTAATGAGATTGGCCTATAGTTCTCTTTTTTGCTTGGATCCTTCTCTGGCTTTGGTATCAGGGTAATGCTTGCTTCCAGGAATGAATTTGGGAGTATTGCTTCTGTTTCAATTTTGTTAAAGAGTTTCGGTATGGTGATTTTAATTCTTCTGGGAAGATCCCCAGTAGGGGAATAGCTGGATCAAATGGAACCTCTAGTTGCAGTTTTTTGAAGAATCTCCATATTGATTTCCACGGTGGCTGGACCAGTCTACATTCCCACCAACAGTGGAGGAGTGTTCCTTTTCCCCACAACCTTGCCAGCATTTGTTATTGGTTGATTTTTTCATAAATGCAGTTCTTTCTGGAGTGAGATGGAATCCTAATGTTGCTCTGATTTACATTCTTCGAATGACTAGTGATGTTGAACACTTTTTCATATATTTATTTGCCATTTTTATTTCTTCATCTGAGATATGTTTATTCATTTCAGTTGCCCATTTTTGGATTGGGTCTTTAAATTTGGGAGGTTTGCCTTTTTTGAGTTCTTTGTATATTCTAGATGTTAGACCTTTGTCTCATGGATAGCTAGCAAAAATTTTTTCCCAGTCTGTGGGTTTTCGCCCTGCTCTATTGGTGATTTCTTTTGCTGAGCAAAAGCTTTTAATAGCATGTGGCCCCAAGCACTGATTCTTTGTATTGTTTCCTGTGCGGTCTGGGTTCTGTTCCTAAATTTTTTTCCTACCCCTTTGTCCTTGAGGGTTCTTTCTATTCTATTCTCCAGTAAGTTTAGTGTTTCTGTTTTAATGTTTAGATATTTTTTAAAATTATGTTTTTCAATTTGTGTTCAATGAAAGTACTCACAAGAAAAAGATTCTGATGTTTGGATCAGCTAGTGTATTAGTTACTATTTCAATGTTGGGGCAAATTACCTGGAACCACAAGTTAAAGGAAGAGAGGTTTATTTTAGCTCACACTTTGTGGAGGTTTCATTCCATAGTCAGCAGGCTCCAAGGCAGGGAATTATGGTGGAGGGATATGGCGAAGGAGGAACAGTGTGTGGCTTGGCAGGCAAGAAGCAGCAGCCTTCCTTCTGCTTTCCATTTTTATTCCATCCAGGCTACGAGCCTATTGGTCAGTGCCATCCACACCCAGGCTGGGTCTTCCCTCTACAGTAAATCCATCATCCATCCTCAGAACTGTGCTAGTCCAATCAGTGGACTGATCCAGTATTACGTACCTGTGATCTAGTATCACACATCCATGATCCAGTCACTCCCCAAAACCCTACCTATGAATGCATTAGGTTTTAGGGGAGACATCTAGATAGATATAAGCCCTAACAGCTAGGGAATCCTCTTCATGAAGTATCTTAACTATAGAAAAGTCTCTGAGAAGACCTGTATTGGAAGTTTTGTAACCATTTAACCCAGTATTTTATATGTGTATTTAAACATTAGGATTTTTCCCCAAGACCCCTTAAGTACCTGTTAGAACTGGTTTTCTGAACAATACCCTTTTGGAAACAGTATTGTAAGTCACCCTCCAATCTATGCAGTACGTGTAACTAGAAAGCAATGGATGGTTCTCATCATGGACTTTGGAGCCTCAATTCTTTATAGATATACTTAGTGAACTTTGTGATTAGCTATCAGAGATCAATTTGTTATGCTCTGTTATTTCAATAAAGAGACCATAAGCTTAAAAAAGAGAGAGAGAGAGACAAAGCCAAAACTGTAGACAAACCTTGACTCCTACAAGCCTTGTATGTCAAGCTACAAGCTTTGAGCTTCACAATGGTATATATGGAGATTATATTTGCATTCTAGAAATAGAATGAATATGGATTTATAAAAGGATAAAATAATACATTCAAAGAAAGGTGGATCTACAGCCCTTTAAGAAAGAAAAAATAATTTAGGAGGTGAACTTTAGCAGAGGGTAAGACAAACAGAAGTATGTAGAAATATGCCTGGGATACTGGCTTGGGAGAGTCAGGGAATTATGAAACTCTTTACTGAGAATTAAGATAAATTGCACAATAAACCTGTGTCCCCTCTGAACTAATATATTTGAAATGGAACCCTAAGGTGACACTATCTGAAGCTAAGTCTCTCTAGGAAGTGATTAGATCATGAAAAGGATTAATGTCCTCATAAAAGAGGCCCAGGAGCAATGCCCCAGCAACTTCTGCCTGGGCAGTTACATTGAGAACATGGCCAGCCATCCATGAAGCCTGAAGCATGACCCGCCAGGCACCAATCTGCCAACACCTTGATCTTGGGCTTCCCAGACCCAGGAACAGTGACACATAAAAGTGTGCTCTTTATAAGCCACCTCATTTATGATATTTTGTTACAGAAACCAAAGGGAATTACAACAAAAAGGAAATGAATAAAGAAAATACAGTTTTGAACATACTGAGTTTTAAATATTTGTATGGTATCTAGGAGTTTACACACAGATAACTATAGAAAAAATAGTTATGGAACTAAAGAGGATAGATTCTACTAAACACAAAGGCTTGGAACTATCTTTTTTCATATAGAGTTTGAAATTTGGGGTATTAGACAGATGATCTAAGAAGACTATGGAAGGAAGACAGTAGAGAAAATGACCTAGAAAAGAGTTACATCTAAGAAAGGGGAAAGCTGTGCTCGCTTCGGCAGCACATATACTAAGAAAGGGGAAAGCTAATGAATATGAAGAGGCCAAAAAGAGGTATGAGAGGGACCAAGAAAAGTATGTGTTTGTTATGGCTTTATGTAAATGTCTCCCCAAAGCCTCATTTAGTCATAGGTGGGGCTTATTGGAGGTGACTACATCTAGAGTGTGTGCTGCTGGGATCAAGGATGCGATGCTGGGATTGAGTCATGGTGTGATGCTAGGATTAAGGCTGCCCTATCCTGTGTGTGAGTGCTATCCACCCTGAGGGTGGGCAGGACAGATAGGATACAAGGGACAGAAAGAGCACTGCTGCTGTTCACTTGTAGCTTGCTGCTTGCTGCCTTGCTGCCTTATGCCTACCATGAACTGTTTTTCCTCTGTGGTGCTCTCTGCCATGCTACTCTACCTTGGAGCCAGCTAACGATGGATTGAAACCTCCACAAACTGTAAGCCAAATAAACTTGTCCTCCTTTAATTTTGGGTGCCAGGTATTTTGTCTCAGGAATAATAAAAGTAACTACGACAGTGTTATAGAACAACATAGTGGGAGACAAGCTAAAAAGAAGAAAGAAATCATGGAACAATATTCTAAAATGCAAAATGAGGAAAGTGAACTCTCTAATTTGGACAGTATAAGACTAGAAACCCGTGAAGACTGTGCTGATTTGTCATGAACAAGAATTAAATGTGTGTGGCATTTGTCTCTCAAGAGCCCCACATTTCTCGTGTTCACATACAAAGTGTGAGATTCAGGACTGGGCAAAGCAGCACAGGGAATGCAACAACACGATGGGGCTCTAGTCACATATCAGCAGTTCCACAAAGAAACCAGCTACCCACCACCTCCAGCGAGCCCTGGATCCATTTTATACACCACTGTCAGATTACATTTTTCTAAAGCATATGTCCTTCATTTTCCCACCAATTTCAATTTATGGTGGTCCACTCTCTCCAGAAATTCAAATTTCAAAACCAGATACAGCTTGAGCACTCCTAATCCAAGAATCTAAACATAAGATGCTCCAAAATCAAAAGCATTTGGAGTGCCAACATGATGCCACATACGGACGATCTTACACTTGACCTCTTGGAACAGGTCACTGTTGTATAAAATTAGCTTTAGGCTATGCATACGGTTTACACGAAACACAAATGAATTTTGTGTCTAGATTTGGGTTCCTTTCCCAAGATTGTTTATTATGTACATGCACATATTCCAAAATCTCTGAAAAAAAAATCCAAAATGCTAGTCCACTTTTAGTTCCATGCATTTTGGATAAGGAATACTCAACCTGTACTCAAGTCAACTCACAATACTTTCTCAATTTAATCTTCACCTTTATCATACTTACAGATGCCCTGACAAACTGAACTCATCTCCAATCCATGCAAGCACCCAAGATTTCACTTCAATCCTCATTCCATTTCCTGCCCCTATTTTCCATAGCTTCTCGTAGAACCTTGACTAGAGCTTCAAGGTCCTCTTAAATACCACCTGCTCCTTAAAAAGTGTTTTGGTTGATTGAAAACCACTAACTACTTATAAAAATACTTTGGATGGCTATTATTCATATGACATTAAGTAAATAGTTAAGTAAATATAATTAATTCATTAAAATCATAATCACTGCCTTAACTGTAATATACATATATACATTCCAGTGTCTCACAGTAAAGACCAATGAAAATGTTAAATCCTAAATGCCCACTATTCACATTCCAAACTATGCTGCCACAATGGTCTTAAATTTATTGTCCTTAATTACAATTTATACTCATAATCTTTCCTTGGACCACTAAAGTCTAGTTATATATTTAATGACTCCATAACATCATGATTTCTACCTAGTTCTCAGCATTTTGCAAGCATTAATATTTCTAAGAATGGCTATATTTTATTTAAACATTAAGGATAAAAAAATGAATAAATTTTCAGTTTTCTTTAATTTATATAACATTTCCTTAGACCCTTAAATAATTTCCAACTCTACAGAAAAATACTATCATTTTGACAATTTACTTCCTTCACCTTATGGAAAGTTCGGAAGAAGAGTGGGTTGCAGCATGCTGCTCACAGGCAACCCAAGTGAAGACACTGATGTCAGAGTGAGAGATGTGGGTGTAAGAGTAAAAGTGGATCAAGAATTACAACAGAGGACTCACTCACATTGAAGGGATAATTGAACTCACTGAAGCCATAAATCGATGGAGCAATTACCATGCAAGAAAGAATCAAGACTGAAAGTAAAAAATGTCTAATGCAATTTGAAGAAGGAATTAA
This sequence comes from Hystrix cristata, assembly GCA_004026905.1. Taxonomy (NCBI): domain Eukaryota; kingdom Metazoa; phylum Chordata; class Mammalia; order Rodentia; family Hystricidae; genus Hystrix; species Hystrix cristata. The sequence continues at coordinate 26,820 of PVJO010007809.1, read as the reverse complement.
AGGAGACAACCCATAAAAGGACATGTCGGAGAAGAGAAACAATTTAAGAAAAGATCATGGATGACAGGGAAGAGAAAGTTTTAAGAGACTATAATTAGCAATTAAAAATACTTTCTAGAAGTGAGGGGAATTTTATCTAATTGTGGAACCAGTCACTTTCTCCATGGAGAAAGTGCCTCCTGGAGGGCAAAGTGGAATCTGGAGTGGAGTGGAACTAAGAGGTGTAGGATACTATTTGGGGAACATAACAGATAAAAGAAAAATTAAAAGGAGTGCAGCTCAAGGATACATATTTTGTGAAGGAACATTGTGGGTTTTGTTGGGTTTTTTATTTGCTAAGTTCTGTTATTGTTTTGTTGTGTTGCATATTCCAGTTTTACTTTGATTAAGGTCTATGTGTAGAGCTGCAGATGTAGCTTAGTGGTAGAGCACTTGCCTAGTGTGCACAGAGCTCTGGGTTTGATCCTCAGCATTGCCAAAGAGAGAGTGAGAGAAAGGAAGGAAAGGAGAAGGAAGGAAAGGAGGAGGAAGGGAGGGAGGGAAGGAGGGACTCTATGTGTATATTGAAGATTCTCGAACTGCACAACAGCACCACCACTTCATTCCTGCAATACCTCTGAGACTACTCTTGCTAAGGTCACTGTGATCTCTACACTATTACAAGTCTGAGATCACTTCTACCATGTTTGAAATTTCAGCTGCATTTAAAATTGTTCATTATTCCCTCCTTCTTGAAATGTTTTGTTTTTGGCTTCTATGACCCAACTCATTCCTGTTTTCCTTCTGCCACATTCAAGAGACTTCCTTGCCATCTCTTCCTCATGTGCTTAACCTTCAAATGTTGGGAGTCCTCCAGTGTTGACCATGAACCTCCTTCTCATCTCTGTATTCTCCTTATCTCTAAGAGATTCTACGACATTAAGTACCACCTTTCAGTAATTCTCAAACTTATGTCTGTTCTGGACTGTTCCCTTGAATATCAGGCTCATATCAATCTGCCTATTTGACATCCCCACTGACTAATTAATCAGCATCTCAAACATGCTCAAAGGAGAATTCTCAACCTTTCAAGTCCTCCGCCATACATTCTCCTTTCGTTCTTGAACCCCTCCCCCCAACCTTCATGTCCTCTAGCTCAGTAAACTGCACTGTTAGCCATTCACTTCATCAAGACAAAAATTTAAGGTCATCTTTGATTTCTCACCTCCAGTTCACCATCAAATTCCATTAACTCTGCTTTTCAAAATATCTTCTTAATTCATCCATGCTGGATCATCTCCACTACTATCACCTCAGTCCAAGTCAGTACCAACTCTCACTCGTACTACACAATAGACTTCTAGTTTACTAACACTCGTGTCCCATTTCAATCCACTGTCCACATGACAGTCAAAAGAATCTTCTAAAACACACGTCATTTCACTCCCCTGCTCATTGTGCTTAAAATGAAATTTAAAATGTTGCACTTAAATTCTTTTCATACGCCCCACACTTCAAACTCCAGGCCATTTTCGAGTCCTCGTCCCATGACATGCTTTACCTTGCCTATTAAATTTCAGCCTCCATCTCAGTTAATAGCCACAACACTAACTAGACTTGGGAATGCACTCTCCTCTGAAATTTGATTTGTAGACACTGTCTTGCTACTCGATTATATCCTTGTCTCCACTAATAGATATATTTAACAAAATAATTAGCACCACAGGAAAAGTGAATTTACATTCAGAACACCACCCACAAATAAATCCACTATCGAGTAATTTTTTATACTTTTCTGTCCTTCAAGTTTTGTTTCTACATAAGACAAAAGATGGCAGTAGTGATGATGGCATATGAGACACTGTCCCTGTCTAGTGCTCAGTTATTTCACAAATGTCTGAAATCCCTCCTGGAAAGCTGAATCGTCTGTTGTTACTGTTACAGCAAGAAGAGGCATTTCAGGTCCTGCAGTGTGATCCTTTTGTCTCTCAATAGGTCAGGGAAGAAATAGGAATATAACTGCTAGTTGTAGATTACGTCCCTTCTAGCCTTCACTCTAACCTTCTGAATTGAGCAGCAGCTGCAATTGGCATTCTAACACTGGTATATTTTTCATCTTCATCTATTGCGATGTAAACAGAAAAATTCATTTATACATGATGGATCCTGCACTGCTGTGTCTAATTCCATCAATGTCAGCTTCAGAACATGGGTCCTCACTTGTATGTGTACAAATACAGCATGACTATATCAAGCCTGATATAGTCATATTTCAGGCCTAGTGAGACAAATTCACATGCCCTTCTTGGCAACTCAGACGGCCTGGGGTTATGCTATGTACTACAATCAAGACTTCAGCTGATTACAGAATACCTAAACCAACCCAAAGTAATTATCATTCAAGTAAGGTTTGCTAACAAATCCCAAACTGGAGTTCCTGTGACCTTTCAGTTTTATTTGCTTGTGCAGAAAAATGGACAAAGAATGTCATTCCATTGGGAATGAGAACTGGTTTTTGTTTGTTTGGTTGGTTGGTTGGTCCATCTACTACCCCCTTAATTATTGGCAATAAAACAAAAGATCAGCAGTTGATGCTAAACTCCTTTGAAAAGGTCATAATGAATAATAGACTGTCCTTCAATTACATCTTGCTTGTCTGAAGTGCAATTTAGTGATCTTTCTAGGTCTGAGACACAGTGGACTGGCTCCCCAACCCTGCAGAAGAGCACAGTGGAGGTCTGTACGGTAGCTTGGCCTCACCTGCTGCTTGGAGTCTTGCTGGGAATATCCTCAACTAAACACTATCTGAAACAAATTGAATGGGTTTGGTCTCAGCTTCTCCCCACTGGATTAATCAAAGTGACCAATGGCATGCAAACACATGTGAAAATTTAAGTTTCACAAGAACATTCAGGTCTGAGGAGATTTAGGGGAAGGGTAATTTGTCATGGACTCCAAGCAAAACTGCATATTGTTGCCAAGAATTCCTCAAAAACAAGGTGCTGGTTCCTCTTTACCTAGAGCATTTCTCAAGGATGTGCTTTCCAGGATCAGCCTTGAGGTGTGAAGCAAGGTTTCTACCATTCAAAGAGTAGGCTTGTTATAAAAATAAGTGGATTCATTTTTATAACAAGATTATTAATTCTCAGCTACAACACCACATAAACATCACCCACTGAAGCCCTCTACATTGCCCTCTTGGGATTTGGGGAACAAAGGAAAATGATACAAACATGATGACCATGCTGCTTGCTCTGCCACAGGAATAAAGCCTTTTATCTCTGACCCAGAAATGTAATGTCCTTATGTGCTCCGTGAAACAGGTTAACTTACTGTGTAAGTTACACAGGTTAACTTACTGTGTAGAGAAAATCAAATCAAATCTCAGACCCTGACAATGGCCACTGTTGGGTTTAGGATTTAGTAAACCTCCTGAGCAAACTCCTGGAGACTCTCCCAAGTGCTCAAAACAGCTCAGAGGATCCAGAATCTCCGGTTATGGTGAAAGATGAGAGGGAGGGAGGGACGCGACTTCATGCTATCCTCCAGTTTCCTCTAATATAAATTGGCACAGATCTTATCATTTCTGGAAAATTTAGAATGTCCTCCTACGTCTGACTTTGTCTGTGTCTTCCTATGCCTACTGGGCGTTGGGTATAATAATAGGTCTAGAAGAAATGAGAGAAGATGAGACAGACTGGTCAGCATTCTTCAGAAAGGTGCTGCTATTGACAAAGGAGTCCCAGGAGACTCTGGAAAACTCCGACCTAGAACCATCCAAGCAAGAACATTCTTGAAAATGTAATTTTTGGCCCTTGGAATGTACTAGTGATGGTGCTCTTGAGAATAGACAATATACCATAAGTTGCACTAAGCATTTGCTTACTGCATAATTTCAAGCACAATGGTCAGATTAAATTTCCCCCCAAAGTGTGTCCCCTGCTCCAGCTCTCATCTAATTTGAATTTCATTGGCCTTTGTTAAAGTGTAAATTTGAAAGCTTAATAAAATGTATATGTTAATTTGAAGGAATCAGTGAGACATTTTCTTGAGATCAAGGTTTAAAGAACACAAAGAAAGAAAGAAAGAACATATAAAAGTGAATTCCTGAGATCTAAACCACAAAATAAGTACGAAAGAAGAGAACAAGAAGGTATTGGGGAGATAAGCTACAGTTTTGCCGAAGGGTACTCAGCATGGAGTACAGGATGACTGTGTTCTGTTTCCAAGGTAAAGCAAAAACAACTTAAAGTTCCCTATTTAACTGTCAAAATAAAATTATTGCTTTAAAAATGTCACCTTACAGATAAAGGTTTCATTTTATTTTGACAGTTAACCTTTAATCATTGAAGTATAAAAATATTTACCACGACATCCATGCTAAAAGAAAGATAATTATGTGTTTATCAGATATATTTGAATTCCACTTTGCTCCTTTTCACAATTAGTAGGGTTTTTTTTTCCTAGTGTTTTACTTAGAAAAATTCCAAATAGTAGGATTGTCCTTATGAGGTGAAAAAAAGCAAATACACATTTTTCTTAAGAGCTGTTGATAGGTAGAAGTCAATAATCCAAGAGATGACCTACAATTAGGAAAGCTGAATTCCTGGTATATAACAGGAATATGAAAGAATCAATGTAGAACTGGATGGTCACATACACAATTCAATGAAGTTGGACTCCTGAATTGCTTTCTACTCATTATAATGAGACTAGAACTCCAGAGATACACAAGAAATTGTAGTCCCCAAAGGAAATACCTAAGTAAAATTGCCTGAATGATATAAAACAGACATCTTGGTAAGGAAAAAGAGAGGATTAAGACAAAGACCAGAGTTTTCAGAACACAATCAGAAGAGCTGAGTGCAGTAATCCCCTGTTGATATACAGCAGGAAGCCCTGGTGCAGTGTCTTTCAAGATACAGGCGCTAGGAACTGAGTGTGTTGAAGATCATTATTTACCCGTGCTCTGTCTGAGAATGCACTATGTAAGAAATAATGACGGAGATGAAAAATTTCAATCTTGCTGACAGAGCCTAGGGATGATCCTATAAGGCCGTGCTGGCAACTTCATCTTAAAGTTCTGCTTTCAACTGTTACAAATTTCCACACACATAAAAAATACTTCAGTGCTGATATTTTTCAACTGGTCTCTTGATGATGTGGAAAGAGAGATTGAGCAAAATCTATTCAGCTCTTCTGTGTATTTCATCTGATAAATATTTATTGTTTCCTGATATTAATCCATAAACATGTCACCATATGATTCTTTGTACTGATTAAAATACACTCCCTGGGACCTCGGATTAGATACATTCCCTAAGCACAAGAAATAGTAAATTAAGGTCTTAACACAACAGAAAATGAAAAATAGGAGAGCACACAAGAAATATGCGATGTAAGGGACAACAGAGTATATTAGCTCAAATCATTCTCTTAGATAAAACATATTTATAAATGTATTTTCATGCCAGTTTAATAATGTCAAATCAAGAAGACTCTTAAGCCTACCTAAGGAATACATTTACTTGGATGATGTCAAATACGTCCCACCACCTTCCCTCGCTGTCATTTTTCCTGGTGTCTAAAATTTCAAAATTAAAGATTTCTCTTTTGGACTAAATCTTTTAAATCGGTGATTGAAAACAGTACATTAAGTCTTATTAGATCTTTCCCCTTTCATGCAGAGCATTTATCTGATTCTTTTCTGAGTAGAGAATTCAACTTGGCAAGAATGTGTCCTCAGAGCCTTGAAAATGATCTTCCTCTCTCCTGAAATTTCCCAGGCCCTTCTGCTCCAAAATCTGGGGAGGAAGACCTTAAGAGAACTGGGACTCATTTGTGGGGTCACCTCAAAAAAGAGGTAAGTTTTTAGCACAGAATCTTCTGAAAGGAAGAAGATGGCTTATGAGGAATCGCCAACGGTTGTGTGGGTCTAGACAATGGCTGAGGACATGGTTCAGTGCAGATGCAAAACGAGATCAGGAAAGAGGCTAAACAAATTCATCCATCTTTCAGGGTCCCTTGAAATAACTATCTATCCCAATGCTCGGGCTTCACAACCAATTAAATCATCACTTTAAAGGGGACCCAGATGTTGATATTTTCAATGCTCCACAGGTGAATCCAATATATAGCCAAACTTGTCAATCATTATTCTAGAAGAGAGTCCAAAGATGTTCTAGGTATCTACTAAGAGGACAGAAGATTTATAATGTAATAATGACAAGAAAGATCAGTATCAATTACAGCACTACCTGAAGTAGAAGTTCTGACAGGAAGACTCAGAGGTGATTCAGGGACCACCATGGCAAAATCTTTGCTTCTTTCCAGTTGTCTCACTAAGTAGATGGAGGTCACAGGCAACAGGCCACAGGCCACAGGCTACAGGTCACAGGTCACAGGCCACAGGCTACAGGTCACAGGCCACAGGCCACAGGCTACAGGTCACAGGTCACAGGCCACAGGCTACAGGTCACAGGCCACAGGTCACAGGTCACAGGCCACAGGTAACAGGCCTCAGGCCACAGGTCATAGGCAACAGGCTACAGGTCACAGGTCACAGGCCACAGGTCACAGGTCACAGGCCACAGGCCAAAGGCCTTATAATGAGGATGTGCCAAGGCCTACACTGGCCCGATGGTTAGATCTCTTAGCCCAAGTGTCATCACAGAACAAGATCACAAAGGAAATGGGGAAAGATATGCTGAATACTACGTGCAAAAACACTGTCTATCTAAGCAGAATTAAAAGCAAAAAAGAAAACATTTATAAGAATAAAATCTCTAGGTACAAACATGAAAGGAGCAACTCAATAAAACATGATAATGATCATTCATATGTTTAAATATATATAAATATATATGAATAATTATTAAATTATATCTTAATGTCTATAAAGGAAGAACAGATTCAAATACAAGAATTTGAAAAGTCCTCTGTCATTTGGAGAAAATTTTAAAATGCACACACACATACACACACATGTTACACATATAACAAATACTAATAGATCCAGAGAAATTTATTTAATATATAAAGTTTTATAAAATAATTACCAAGTGTCATCTAAGAGATGTAAGTGCTGAGCTTTTTCCTCAAGCTGTACCTGGCACATTTACAAAACTGACCTCATACAAGGTAAGCAATGAGAAGCCAAAAGATCTCAAAGAATTATGCTGTATTCTCCGATAACAAAATCAGAAAGAAACATATACTCTGTATTCTCCGATAACGATATCAGAAAGAAACAAGTAAAAACAAACTTTGAAAAATGCAGTCTCAACTTAGGGACTGTGTCAATTTCAGTAACAAGAGTTATTACTAGAGTTTAATTTACAGCCATATATACAGAGTAAAATGAAAATAAAAATAAGTGAGTTGCATTTAATTCATCATATAGAATAAAAATAAGAATGTAAACTAGGACTAGGAACATAGCTTAGTGGTAGAGTGCCCTAAATTTGATCCCCAGCACCACAAAAAAAGTATATCAATAAAGTGAAAGTAGGAGGAAATTTAAAAAAACAACAGAAGACATTATATAGAAAAACAAGAGAAAACTTTTAAATCAATCAAATCTACATCTCCAACAAGACAAAAAGAGACACAGAGAGAGAGAGAGAATGGGAATATGAACTGAAATAAAGTATAGGTGCACTAAAGATTATCAACAAATTTGAAATACAATTTTCTAAAAAGATAGAGATTAGCAAATTGATTCAGTGAGAATGGACTGAACCAACAAACATTAATGTAAATAGTCATCTACCAAAATCTGTTCTCTCAATGCATTCTTGCCCAGGCAGTTTTTCAAACCAATTGTTTTAACCTTACCCCAAAAGAAAGCAATTTTAAGCCAGAGTGAAGAAAAACAAGACCTATGCTGCCAGTGGGTTTATAGTACTGAAACCATCTCAGGAAACAATTTTGCAACAACTAATGAAATTGAAAATGGGCACATATTGGAAAGAATTTCATTTCTAGGTATTTATGATAAGGGATAAACCCAAGGCCTCGCCCATAAGAGGAAAGCAGTCGAGCCCTGAGCTGTAGCCTCCGCCCTACAATAGGAAAATTCTCAAACACCCTTCAAAATAGTAATATATTTGACTATTGCAACATCCTTTGCAATAGCAAAATTTGAAAACATTTTAAATATTCTTTAACAAGAACATGGATATATGTATATGTTGAGTTATACTCACTATGGAATAATAATTAGCAGGTAACATGAATGAACTAGCAAAATTATAACAAGCATGTTTCTCAGAAACATAGAATTAAATGAAGAAAAGATGTGGCTAATAATGATCTAGATATATGAGCAGGATATAATTAAATAAAATTTAAAAAGACAAAATAATAGTACATGCTATTTATGGGCATATACAAATGCATAGCATAAAAAAGAATAAACATGACTCTTAAAAATATTTTTCTCTAGAAAGAAGAATATCTATAGTAAAGAAAATTTGACATCTTAATTGAGACAAATAAAGAATCTGGAATTTATTTATTTTTAAACATACCTTGCCTTTAAAATATATTTCCATCTCCAAGTTTTAAATAAACCACAGAAGTTGAAAATCACTTTGGGTTGCATTGAGATTTTAAAATTTGCTTAGTTCTTCTTATAAAGTGTCAGAAATTGTTCTATTTTCAACAAACATCTCCATTATACTCCACAAGATAGTATCTTTTTTTAATACTGAAAACTCCTGAACATTGAGAGTAAGAAAATAAAAGCCAGATACTTGCATGGGTGTTGACCACAGAAAGATGCATCATAAGCCTCATCATGAGCTGATATTCTCTTCTAATCTGGTGAGGAAATAAAAATCTATCTATACATGCTGGCTGATGAAAGGAATTATGATATATATTTGTCTGATATGAATTTTATACCAATGTATATTAGTCTACTTATGCTTTGTGACAAGCAGAGATAATAAAACCAGCTGCCAACAAGAAAAAAAATTTCATTATGACTGTATTTGTAAATGCGTACATGGCAATCTATTAAAATGATACATGCCATTATATATGTCTAAATATGTAATATTCAAAATAATTAACAACCATTGCAAAGTAATATATATGACAATAGTACAAAATTTGGGAAATAGAAATATTATGTTGCAAAATGCTTATACTACATTTGCTGTATTGTAACATTACCTGAAGCTAGCCTTTAAAATGCTAAAAGAATTAAGAAGTGTTACATACATGTACCAACTCCCCACAAGGAACGTAAACATTATGTACTGCAAACATGTAATGTATTAGTAAAAAATAAGTAAAAAAAATAAAATTAAGAAGTTAAAGATATATATTGGAATCCCAGAGCACATAGGATATTATTTTCTTTTTTTGTCTTTATTTTATTTTAATGGTACATTTTAGATATATGTAGTGATAACATTCATCATAGGGGATTTGTACCTGTACATGATATACCTTGTTGCTTCTTTTTTCCATTCCTCTCCCCTCCCTTCACCCCCTCCTCCCTCCTTATTTGCAAAAGCTTTGTTTCCATTTTTTATTCCATTTCTTATTTCTCTTGTCCCTCTGTTCCTTTCCCCCTCCGCCTCCCTTCTTTTCCCCCTCCTCCTCCCTTGTTCCCTTTCCCATTTGGACATTTTCTTCCCTTTCCCAATATAATACATTTTAGTCTTTATTTACACTCTCAGTTTCCTCACATCAGAGAAACAATGCAGTATTTAAACATGTGTGTCTGATTTATTTCACTTAAAAGTATGGTCTCAATATGCATCCATTTACCTAGAAAAAGATATTATTTTCAACAAATAGGAAAATAAAAATTAGATATCTATCTGAAAAATAATTAAACTTTATTTTATATATGATACAAAAATTTACCCAAAATGAATCACAGACCTAAAGATAAGAGCTGCAACTACACAAATTTCATAACAAAATAGGGTAAAATTTTGTGTTAGACAAATATTTTTACATGTAACACAAAACAATGATATATATATATAAGATTTGTTTAAAAAAGAGACAGGAGGGTCATGCAAATTTGAGCCCAGTCTGGGCAACTTACAATTTCATGAGAGACTATCTCAAAAATAAAAACAAATATAAAACAAAACAGAGCTGGGGAGACAGCTCAGCATGAAGTCCCTGGGTTCATTCCCCAGTCCTGATGAGAAAGAAAAAAACTCACACTACAGGTCTATTTACTTTAAATCTTATGCCCAACATACCACATCTGGCTTTCAGTTTTTAAGCCTTAATATTTTAAGGGCTCATATGAAAAAAAAAAATAGACAAAATAGACAACAACAAACAGGTAACGCAAGGAAAGACAGAAAATCTAAGAAACAACCAAAAGGAGATGTCGGAACCCAAAAACACTGCAACAGGAATGAAGCATCTTTCATGGCACGTCAACAGAAACATAAGCATGCTCCAAGTCAATAGAAACTTCCCAAATCAAAACACAGAAACAACAAGAATGTAGACAAAACAGTGAGGAACATCCAAAAACCGCAGGACAATTAAAAAGGTGTAACATACGTACAACTAGCAGGTCAGAAAGAGGAGAAAAAGAAAATAACCAGAAAAAATATTTGAAATAATCATGACTGAGAAGATCCCAAAAGAAATAAAAGACACCAAACCACTTGGAAAGTCAGAGAATTCCATGAAGCATAAATACCAAGACATCTACACTTAGGTATATCATCCTCACATGTCAGGAAATCAGTGACAAAGAGAAAAAAGTTTTAAAGAAACCAGAGAAAAAGAACCCACTTTATTTCTCAGGAAATAAAGAGAACTCTATGAGACTGCACTTCAGAAACCATGTAAGCAAAAAGATGACTGCATAAACTATTCAGTAAGAAACCCACCGAGTTAGAATACTGAGTGCAGTAAAAACTATTCTTCTGAAGTGAAAGGGAAATGCTTTCTCAGACAAATAAAAAGTGGAGGATTGTGAGTCTGGTAGACTTGCTTGACCAGAAATTTTATAAAAAATACTTAGACAAAGGAAAAATGACACAGATTAGAAACTCAAATCTATCCAAAAGAAGGAAGAGACAGGAGACAAGATAAATGAAAATAAAATAAAACAATTTACCTTGTTCTTAATACATCTAATAGGCAACGATTTGCTTAAAATAACAGCAATAATGCATTGGAGGATGATAGCTTACAGATAAGTTACAGGAATGAGGGGAAAATGGGAATTTATAAGGTGCCTGGGCTACCCATGAAGTTGTATAATGTTATTTGGGGCTTTTGTCTTTTATATGTACATGTTTGCATTACACGAAGATTACATTCATCTCTGGGAGTAGATACATGTTCATAACAGTTTCCTTTTTTCAGTCCCCTTCCCCTTTCTGCCTCCCTCTCCCCTTTAGCCTCTAAATTCCCTTTTCCACTTTCATTTCTGCTATTATTATTCTTAGCTCATGCTTGTGACATATAACACTTTTGTCCATTGGTTATTAGGTTCCTACACATGGTGTATCTTAATTCCACTTAAGAAGGGAACACTCCTTCCACCTCTGTCCTCACCCTCAGCAACCTGAATGCCTTCCCATTTACAAGATATCTAGCCCCATGTTTCCTTCAACAATATGTCTTTATGAGAACAATGACTTTATTACTTTCTTTGTACTTTGCCTCACTCAAATATGAGCTACCATACAGTATATAAGCTGTGTGACTGGTTTATTTCATTCAACGTTTTGTTTTCCAGATACATCTACTTTCCTACAAATTTCTTGAATTTATCCTTCTTTAGAGCCAAGTAGTATTCCACGATGTATAGATACCATATTTTCTTTACCCATTCATCCATCGATGGGTAAACCAGCTGCTTCCAGGACCTAGCTATTATGAAAGATTAGTTACAAATACATATTCCAGTCTCCAGGACAAATATTTAAGAATGTTTTTGAAAAAACCTAAATGTTATACTACTTCCAGTCATACAACACAACACCATTGCTGTGCTTTGTCATATTCATTATGATTGGATCAGCATCCAGCATTTCATCCACGTACTTTCACTGTCGTGAAATGTTTCCAATTATTCTTTTAATATCAAGTTTTATGCCAGTGTTACTTCTTCTGGGACATCTTTCTCGTCAGACCACCTTCCTTATGCATGTTCATAAATCCCCTTTATTAGTTCCTTCACACACCTCTACAGTCTGTCCAATGACACAAGCATCAATACTCTGGCTGTTGCCTATTCCTTCTGCAACCACAGTTACATTTAACTTTTTCTTTCTTTGCTGCTCTTTCATTTGACTAACCAAGTCCCTCTTTCAAGTATCTATCTTCATAAAGTTTCACCATAGCTTTATCAACAATGAAAGGCATCGTGACTTTACACTTTCCACAACTTGCACAGCATGCAGCGTCCAACCACTAGCAGACTTTGAAAGAAGTGATATGATCATTTACTGATCAGAATGTGAATGTGTTGTTTACATAGTGACTTTAGGCTGAAGAAGTAGCAGCAGTAAATTTGGTACTTTATGCACAGTTAATATAAGAATTGAAATTTGAACATATTTTTTGAGCACTGATATCACTTAACTAAACCATGGCAACTAAGGAACTGATTTTAAAAATAAACATTTTCAAATTATTTTGAATACCACTGGATGTCCACTTTGACTATTAAAAAAGGTTTAATCTACATTTAAAAAGGGTTTTTACTTTAGATGTCTTTTCATATTTAACTTACTATTTTTACATTAAAAAGTAAATTTTATTGTACTAATCTATTGAGATCCCAAGATGTATTCTGTTATAGAATCTAGCATTATCTCACCTATTTACACAAATTGGTGTATTGAAGTCAGGTGTGGCTATAACAAAATTACAAAATATATGACTCTAACAGTCAGATAATGAGTGGTGAAGAAATGACAATCAAAAGCTACAAAAATAAAGCCCTAGGCAAACATTTAGTAAAAAGTCACCTGAAATGACTTGTGTGTTAGCTATCTACTGCTATTTTACAGACCACCTCAAATTTTTGTAGCTTAAACAACAATATGTATGTGTTATATCTCAAAGTTTCTACCAGTGACGAGCTGCGAAGCAGCATGGGGTTGCTGTGAGGCTGTGGTCAAGCACTGAGGAGGTCTACATTTATTAGAGGGTTGACGAGGTGGAACCCACTTACACGGCAACCTCGCTAGCAAGTTGTTCTAACACCTCCACTCGGGCCTCTCAGTGGGCTGCTTGAGTGTCCTCATGACTCAGTGGCCAGTTTCCCCCAGAGCAAGCAATTGGAGATCAAGGTAGAATCTTCACTGTCTTCTGTGACCTAGCCATGGATGTCACGTCACATAACTTCTATTGTACTCTGCTGTTCACCGTCCTCAAACTGCTCCAGTTACCACCGAGAGAGTAACTAGAGAGGAACAGGGTTTGAGGCAAAGACAAAAATTTTGGCTCTGTTTTCTTCATTTTTTTCTTCTTACCTCACTCAAAGATTTTTGACAAATCACAGAATTTAAAACTAGAGGGAAACATGTCTATTGTTTTAATGAGTAAAACTAATTGCTCTATAATCAAATTTTCAGTCCTGTAATACAATACAATTTGTTTCTAACTCAGACTATAACTAAATACAGATCAGCAAGTAACACACTCCTCCACACAGTCATTCAGGTTCCCAGAATTATTGTCTTCCGATCCTGCCCTCATGTAGGGCCTTGTGTCTTCTCTACCTGGCAGACAGAGAAAGAGAAAGACATTCACCTGTGGGAATTCTGATGGACTACTAGAAGTGGTATGAATCATTTACACCAGATCCAATGGGACGTACTGTACTCCTGTTGCATGAACAACTCTAAGTACGAAAGAAGCTGTGTGTCAAGTAGAAGAAATAGGGAATCTATCTGCTAAACAACTACCTAGTGTGTGCCCCAAGAATCTTCTAATCTGTGTGTTTTATTTTATCTAGAAAGCTATTACGGTTCAGGTGGATGGAGGTCATATGGTGAATGAGAGTCAGCAAGGGCCCAGAATTTACATGATCTGGTTGTCATTTTGGTTTTCCTTCTGCCAAATAGCAACAGTTTGTTTTCACTCCTATTCAACTTTCATCATTGTTTATTTGTCTTTTAATTGAATTGATTTTAAATTTAAATAGTATCTTAGTCCATTCAGGTTTCTATAACAAAACCCCATAAACTAAGTAGTTTAGAAATAGCAGAAATTTATTTCTCACAGCCCTGGAAGCTAAGCAATCTATTAAGATCCTAGCAGGTTCAGCCCATTTCCTCACTGATAGCTGTGTCTTCGCACTGACTTCGCTTGGCAGAAGGGATGACAGATGTCTCTCATGACTCTTTATCAGGGCAACAGTGCTGTTCATGAGGGTCTGAGCCCATAATCTAATCACCTCCTCATACCATCAGCTTGCAAGTCAGGATTTCAACATACCAATTTTAGGGAGATAAAAACATTCAGACCATAGCACATAGTAAAATGGATTCAAAGCTGAAAAATAAAAAGTTGTTGACAAATACAACCAAACGTTACCTCAAAATCCAGTTGATTAAGGGATGAGTATCATATAAACTGCAAGTTCAGAAAACACAGTGTTTCAACTATTTCCCTTAAACAAGAAGTGACAGGTGAATTGCACTTAAATATCTGTGTAAAGTCATGACTGTTTACAGCACTGTTACACGTTTTCTTACTGCCCTATGAATATCAGACTTTCTTAATTAAACAAATACATCATCTGTACCTTGTGATTACAATTCAACAATTAAAATTTTGGAATTAGAAGCACTGTTTGTTTTAGAGTACACAGAGTTGTTCATTTTTCCAAATAACTAGCACAAAAAAGCCCCACACACTTCATGTGCTGCTTATGAAGGAAATACTGTGCAATCCATCAGCAGATAAAATGTGACAGGCAAGTTCAGAGGAAGCGATGGCATTTAACTTTTGGGCCCGGTGAAGCGCAGATAACTGCACGACGCCCTGCTGATTACTCTCTCGTAGTGCTGACACCCCACCTCTCCCGCAGAACCCCATTAACTTTACTATTAATAATTGTTATATTATTCCTAAACCACTTTTGTTTATCTTCACACATCACCTATATGAGTAATCTACTTCGTGTTTCTTCCACTATTTTTTCTTAAGTGCTCACTGAATAGTTTACCATTATTTTCTTCCCAATTTCTTTTGCAGTTTGTTCTCCCATCCTTCTACCTCATGACACATGATAGAGATGGTCTAATGCTGTCCTAAAGGGGGGTCTATGTTCTTCTGTCAGAGTTGAAACTTTTTCATATCCTCATGAAATAAATAGATTTTTCCTTTGAATTAAATGTAATGCTTATAATTTAAAGATATTATCTCTGCTGCACTCCAGATTGACCACTGATAAAGTGCACAATGCACATACCATCCAGATATGTAAGTGAAGATGAATTAAATTTAATTTCTAAGAAGTTAAAAGTTGGTCGAAAATTCTACCCTAAACCCAAACTCTTGAAGAAATCAATGAACATTTTCATGGAAAAATCTAACATTCTTCATTATTTTCTATGACTTGGTTTCCAGTTCAGTATATGTGAATTTGTTTCACCAAAACCATACATACCAAGGAAATGCATAAATAGCTGAAGTGATTTTCAATTCTAGAAAAATCCAGAAACATAAATTACACAGTAAAGACTTTTAAAACCTAGGAACAAAATGATAAAAGGTGCACATGTTTCATAGATAAGTTCAAATTCAAATATGTTAGAGATAAGAAGGTTTAAACATCTGAGCAAGAGCAGCCACATCAAAAATAAAACAAAAAACTAAGACACCAGAAAAAACAGGCCAATCTAATGCTAATTGATGCCTGCAAAATAAGCTTAAAATAAATAGCTTCTGGCATTTTTGTTGTTGTTAACTAATTTATTTCACATAATTAACATTACAAAACCAAATTACTATTTCCACACATTTGGAAAGAAACTAACAAGGATTAGAATTATCACTGGGAAAGGACTGCCTAGTTAGGAAACAAGATAGCTGAGGACACTAAATCGTTTTCTGTATTATGCTAACAAGACAGTTAAAAAAAAAAAGTAAACATCCACGCCTAATAATTGTACAAAATAGCATCACCTTCAGTATTATCCAGAAAATGACTCATGTTCTTAGACCAGAAAGGGGGTTGGGGGTGTGGAGTCAAAAGAGGAAACCAGGCAAGAAGAGATTTGCATTTGCAAAAATACATAAATCCAGTTATGTTTCAGCTGTGACGTTAGCTGTGACTCTGACATCACAGACCATTACAGCGCTACATGCTGCATTTTTTTTCCTCTTCCTATGTTACTTCTTGTTTGTTTTCTTGTCAAAATGTCCACCATCACACTCTGATTAACATCTGGAAGTCACTAAAGATTGACTTACTCGTCATTACACAGCAGCCTGTGAGTCATTTCTGAATCTATTCTGAATCCCAGATTTCTGGAAATGGCAAAGGGCCACAATTCTAACACACTACACCCTACAGAATACAGAAAAGGTAATCTTTTCTCAAAGATTAGAAGAGGAAAACCAATATATCTTGGATAGCAATTTCAAGATGTTATAGACATTCCTATATAAAATAATTTTAAATGATTCATGCACACACACACACACACACACACACGCACGCACTCAGATTTCTGCCTACTCTATATTCTCTAGCACATCCAAGTATAATCTTTCCCCCAGAATCTTTTCAATCTAAACAAAGACAAAAATATTGCATAGAGGAAAAAAAAAAAAAAAGCCTGCCAAGGTGGTTAATGCAATCCCCATGCAATCTCTGGTATGTTCCTTAGAAATAAATTTTTTCGAATACATTCAATAATTCCAGAAAACAACATCCATTTCCACCTCCAATTTTCCAAACTTTTAATAAAAAATCTAAAGGAGATGTTTAAACCATAATTTAGAATCAAAAGACGGACGATGAAACAGCAGAATTTCAGAAAGCCATTTCCTATCCAGCAGCTGTCTTGCACGACAATCTTTTCCATTCCCCTGAAAACATGTAGGAAGCATTGCTATTTAAAACCTGCGTGAAAAATGAACATGAAGACAAAATGTGATTTCAATTAGTAGTTACTGAGAGTAACTTGTTAAGTAGATAGTTATGGATTTTGTTATAATCATATAAAATTGCTCAGGCCAACTTTTATTCAAGCAAAACATGATTAAGTGTGAATGTCCAGAACATCTTGTATGGCAAATAAACAGATGAGAGCCAAACGAAAGCAAGCCACATGATTGTATTCTTTCCTTTTGGAAAATTTCAGAGAAACAAACATTCTGCCTGGTGAACTGTGATTGATTTGTTTCCTGTTTCTTCCAAGAAGCAATTTTACTCTGTACTAAACCTCATCCCTCAGCTCTTAACGACCCTTAAACGTTCACCTTCACATACACATACATACATACACACAAACGCCGCAATACAGTTTTAGAACAAATATTTACTCAAATGTATACCTTGAGTTATTTTATACTTAGGAATTGATTTTTAAAGAAAACTTGAATTATATACACTTTTTTAATGTCTAAGGGAAATAGGATGCTCCACAAAAATGAGAAGCCAGATATTGTATCTGACACTTCTTTTATAAACATGGTCTTCCACCAAATTTGATACTTATTAAACATAATATGAACCCAAATGGATTTCTGAAAGTAAGGACAGAACGAGATCTCTCCGGACCAACTCGCACAGAGAAAGAAAAATAGTATAATACCTAAATATAATTCAAAAAAAGCTGCCTGAATGTATTTGTGTATTAATCATCCCCAATAAAATTATAAGGTTCTTTTTGGGGGGTGCTGGGGATCAAACTCAGGGCCTTGTGCTTAGCTTGGCAAGAGCTGAACCACTGAGCTAAAACCCAAACCTTACAGAATAAGCGTCTTGAAGGCTTACTATTAAGCATTTTATGTACTGAATTATTTAATTTACACTAGTGTTTTTCCTATAAAGTATTACGATGGTATGTATGTGTCCTTATATGTGCATATTGAACTGAAAATTCCACGTTTAATAAAAGTCTGAGTTAGTGTAACTGATTGAAGTGGTGCCACCGCAGAGCCCGTCTCCCTGAGCAGACACACTGGCGGCACACAGGAGCACTGTGGAGATGCAGGCCTGCGGCCTGGCGCGACCCTGACGGCAGACGGAGGGAGCAGAAGCGCCCTTCCCAGACCGTAACCGCAGACACAGACGCAGCTGCCGATGGTGGTCAGGACTCTCCCTGCCCAGTCCCCCTGGACTTGGGAGACGGGACACACTAACTGCGTTTAAAAAACCCCGATGGTCATCCCAAAATTATCCCAATGCCCAAGAACAACAAAATTGTGAAGAATACAAGAAACAGAACTTAATTTACTCTCTTATTTTTTCTCAGGTCCAGAAACGAGACGATAGGTCAGTCCCTGGGACAGCCCGACACAAGCAGGAAAGTTTTGAGGGCGTTATTTGCCACATGAGTGAGTACCTCTGTTCAAGATCTGTGGGTGAGATTTTTCTTGGCCGTAAATACAAGGAATAACAAAGCTACATCATGAAGCTGTCCAGAAGTTCCAAAGAGACAATGTACATCAAAGTACTTATCATACTGTCCAGTGAATAAGCACTCTATAAAGATATTATTACTATCATTATTACTGTAGTCCAAACCACAGTTAATAAACACAAAAATCATATAAGTTGTTCACTGCTGCTAGAAAAGGAAAAATTCTATTACTGAGAATCCTAACATTTAACTCAGATATTTATTGATATCTATATTCTAGGCTCTTACCCTTGTCAGAGTTATTTTATGTGAATTTTAAATGTTACCAATATCTTAGAGTCATAAGATAAAAAATAATTTACAGCGGTACCTTGGCTCACAAACTCGATTCTTTCCATGATTCTGGTTCCAAACCAGGTTGGATGAGAACCAAATCAAATGCAACGCTCAGGTTCAAGGTTGACCTTATGGGGAAATTTGATGCAGTTCTTGTCCAGTTCAGCTTGCCCCCAGAATCATGGAGAAGATGGAGTTTGTGAACCAAGGTAGCATTGTAAGTGATTTCTGTGCTGAGCATCACAACTTTTATGCTCCAGTTTGCCCAGGCTGACCTCAAACTTGTGATCCTCCTGCCTCAGCCTACTAAGCAGGTAGGACTACAGGCATGTGCTACCATGCCCGACAATGCAAGTCTTCTTGTAACTTCTGGAAGATGTAGATTGAACCTTTGGGAGTAAACCCCTTAGCAACAATTGAAGGAATATACTGGTCACCCTTTATGGATGCCAAGAAAGGAAATTTAGAAAACTCACTATTCTTAACCCTTTCTGATTCCAAAAGTGTGTAGAAGGGTGTTGAGTGTTCAGTAAACTATTACGGGATTCCTTTGTTGACATCTCATTTTTGTATCTCAAAAATGTTGAGGGAAAATTAGAAGCTCACAAAGATATAAACACTAGTGATCATTATTACACTTAAACTGTCTAAGGCTAGTAACTTCACATACCCAAACTACACAGAAGAGAATTAAACCAACTAATTCCAGAAAAAAAACCCTCATTTATGATATTTTATGTTTTACTCTCCATGAACATGATAGAGGTAGCAGCTTCTCATAATTTCCTGTCGATTTTCTGGGCTTCTTAGAGTAGTGTAAGAGCTCGCTTGATGCAGTCAGGGGTGGTTTCCTTCAGGGGATCCGAGGAGAGAGGCATTAGCTCCACACGATTCTTCGCGGAGAATGAGCTCTCGTGCAGGGCCGAGCAGAAGCGGCTGCACGTCTCCTGCTATCCTGGCCCCACAGGTGCTGCTTACAATAGCTGGTCCAAAAAATGTAAATCTTAAGAACTTTCAAATTAAAGAACTCACCACAACGATTATATCTGTATAATAAAAATAAGGAAATAAACCACATACTCCAAACTAAAAAAATGACTTTTGACACGACTCATCATGTATCAGAGAAAATAGACACAGAAGAGTCTGCAAAGACCTTTCTTAATGAAATTCTGGATGGGAAAGAAAGGAAAAAACCTTCAGGAAAACAAGGAAAAGAATCTGGTCAATTATAATGGGGAGGGGAATTAGTCTTTTATTGGATTTCTTCATAACAATGACAAGTGCCAAAAAATTATGGTGCAATTTTATGAGATAAATATTATATCTGTCTAAATTATTCTACAAGTACAAAAACAGCTTTAATCATGCAAGAATTCAGGAATATCATTCCTATGCATCTTTTGTTGATGGAGAGAGTTAACTCTCAACCAAATCAGAGATGACTGAAGACATCATAGCAAAAAGGTTGGTGATAGAAGCTAAATATACTGTACAGGAAAATTAAAAAACATTCACCAAAACATCACACTGTCCACGTAAACAAGTACAATTTTTATCAATTATTCCTCAATAAAGCTGGAAAAAATATTTTTAAAAATGCATTTACTTTGGACTGCATATGCATAGAAATTATCTGGAAAAATAAACCAAAAGATAAGATTGGTTATCTACCATGAAAATGAGAACTGAAGAAATGGGCTACAGATATAAGGGATATTTACTTATTGAATATGTTTTTGTGTTGATGTTGGAAGCGTAAGGTTAATTACCAATTCTGACACATGCTACATGGGTGATCCTTAAGAACATCATGAGACCTTAAATAAACCAGTCACAAAAAATACTCCATGACTCCACTGAAATAAGGCACCTGTGATTTAGATAGTATAACTGGGGCTCTGCGGTCAGTACCCCCCAACTGCAGTTGGAACACCCCCTCCACTCACCTGGACCCGCGCACTACCTCAGGGCCAGTCCCCAAACCCCATACGCCTCTGTCCTAAGGCCTACTACCCAGAGGCAAACAAGAAAAACAAAGACCCTGAGTCTGCCCAGAACATTTTTGAACTTTCAAACCAAGACGTACGTACACCAGATCTTCCTGTGTGACCCGCAGGAACTTTCTTCACCTGGAGTTCACTGAAGCTTGTGCCTGTGGCTGCATCTCACACGTCCAGTTGGAACAGACTGAATTACGGGAAAGGACATGCGGGCTAGGAAAAGCTATCAAGACCCCGCAACCTGTGGATCACACTGTCAGTCACACTCTGGAAGACCCGCCGTCGGTGCCCCAGACCACACTTTGAATCCCTAACCCAGTGCTCGCAGCGCTCCTGCCGTTCTTCCTTTCACTGGCAGGACCCCATTCACTCTGAATGTACTGTTGCCTAATTAAACTTTGCTGCTGTTTTCTTGCCATCACATGCCACATCCAGTTCTTTGTTTCTGCCCCACAGGAACCTAAGAACTGCCCATTCCCCCATCACCAGAGGTAGTATCTAGAGCAATCAAATCCATATTCCAAGAGCAGTGTGGTGGTTGCTGAGGGTTAAGGGGAGAGGAAAATGGGTTGTAGAATTTCAGTTTTACAAAATGAAAAAGTTCAGGACACCTGTCATATGTAATGTGAATACACTTAATACTACTGTTAAGTATGATTAAACTTTACACTTAAAATGTCAGTATCACTTTAAATATCAATGTAAATTTTTACTTGCACTACTAATTAAAAATTTTAAATGTATACTTAATAATGGTAGTTTAAGATGACAGATTTGTTATCACAATTTTTAAAAGACTATATAAGACCCTATGAAAATGCTTAATATTACCTAATAAAGCTAAGTGTGTAAATACAAATGAACATGAAACTTCAGTCCTAAGTGTATACACAATGGATATGCACATATTCACACACCTGCCCCCAAAAGTACCTGCATAAAAATGTTCCTAGTGGCATCACTAGGAATAGCTCCAAACTAACACTGATCTGTTACTCAGTATTAGAGTGGATACAGACTTGGAGGTGCATTCATACAAGGGAATATCATATAAGAATGAGAATAAACCACCAGGGTCTACATAGGAGAATGTCATAAATGAAATGTTGAATGAGAACAGTCACACATGAAAAGTATGTATTATATGTCTCAATTTGTATAAAATTCAAAAATAAGGAGGCAAAGTAAATCTACAGTGATGAATGTCAGAATACTAATCCCATCTAGGGGTGTCAGTTTCCAGGAAGGGTCCATAAAGAAGCTTTTGGAGTGCTGAGTGTTCTGTATCTTGATGTGGGTGGTAGTTGAATGTGTATGCTTTTCTTGCAAAAATGCATTGAGTTGGACACTTATGATCTGTGCATTTACATATGTGTGTGCATTAGCCTTCAAAATGTGCTATTTATACACAATGGAGTATTACTCTTCAATAAAAAAGGATAAATCTAACTCATTTGTAGGAAAGTGAATACAACTTGAGACTGTAATGTTAAGTGAAATAAATCAGACACACAGTTAAAATATTACATGGTTTCTATTACATGAGAAACCCAAAGCATAAATAAATTAAAGAACAAAATAAAAGACAGATAATAGGAAACAAGGAGATAGATCTTTTGCAAATGGGAAGAACCAAGCGATGAAGGGAGGAGGGAGGGAGTGAGGGGAAGGAGACATAAATAGAATTAAGAAGTGTTATGCATGTGTATCAACTCCCCATAATGAATGCAATCATTATGTACTTCAAACATGTCCTAATAAAACTGAAGATATACGAGTAAATAAAATGTTTTAATTCCATCAGTAAAAATGATTCCTTTTAAAACTTCAGTAGATGAGTTAAAGGAGAAGTTATTCACTGTTGAGACACAAATTTGTGATCCAAGATTTGAAGTAGAAGATAATGTCCAAACAGATTTTTAAAATAGATAAACAGATATTTTTTAAATCCGGCCAGGATATAGCTGAGTGGTAGAGACCTCGCCTCACATGTGTAAGGCCCTGGTCTCCCTCCACAGCACTCAGGTAAACAAGCAAACAAAAACTCAATTTGGAATCCTACCTCATCACGAAAGCTCCAGATCATTGATTCTTACTCCTTTATCGCCTACAACTTATTCTATATGCATATTTTTCATCTCCAAGATTTCTAAGTGATTTTTTTCACACTCACTCTTCCTGTCACAATTTCTTCTTTTTAACTGATGATTTCCTTCATGTATCACTTAAAGATTCCAGACTTACACAATTAAAAAAAAACTTTTTACTTACAATAATCTTGCTTTACATGATTTCCTGATGGTATGTCGGTGTTCCTGGCCCTCCCGGGGTAAACGTCTCCTCTGTGTTCTAGCACGTGTGTTTCCAGACTCTCCGGTGCAGGAGACGTTTGCCTTTGATTCGGCTCACTTTTCCTCTCTCACAGACCCTCTCGGCTGATTCTTCCTGCCTGGTGACTGCAGCTCACCCTTCTGCCGTTGAGCTCAGCAGAATCACTGCTGGAAAGCCCGGTTCACGACGCCTGTGCCCCAGTGCTGGTGAGGACATGCCACATCCAGACAGAAGCAAAAAGGAATTGAATCCAATTATGTGCCTAAATTGAAGCTCTTTGGCTTCCTCTCTTCCTAGACCCACAGCACCATATAAATCCCGGTCTGGGGCCTTTTTCAGTTTCCTTTCTCTGACCGCTACCAAGTACTGAGTCTTAGCGTAATATTCATAAATCCCAGGAAAACTGTAGAGCCCATTATTCTGTAGGAGCTAAATTCTCAGCATCTATTATTCTCTGCATGGCCTCAAATCCAGCAGCCTCTTCAGTGCCACTCACTGCTTTATACTCTGTCCATTTCCAGTCTACGAGACATTTGTATTGTTCAAGAGACGAGGTATGTCCTGTGGGTTTTCTCCTTCAACATTCTGTCTGTAATTGATTAAATAGGTTTAAATAGTGTTGTTATATTGAAACAAACTCAATGAATGACCTTCACCAGAATGCTGTAAAAAATTAGGAAATTTTTAAAAATTCAAGAAATAGCTTATATAGTAATATAAAGTGAATTTAAAATAAGGATAGGGAGAACTTGTGGATGTAATAGAAAGATAAGAGCACAAAATAAATAATATGCAACTACACAGATGATCAAATTCTGAAGAGTTTTCAAATTGGGGCTGCAATTTTGTTATTCGTTTTCTTGTTGTCAAAGCAGCAAAGTAAGTAAAATCTACCTCAAATTTTAAGTCATTAAGAAAAGAAAGAATACATCTAGTGCTCAGTAAAAATAGCTTTTACCAATTCATAAATTGAGATAAGTGTCATATTTCCTCATATAAAGGTTACTGAATATGGGAAATGTTAATATCCTCAACATTTCTAAGAAAATGAAATGACACATATAGGAAAACATTTTACTGCAGTTTTTAATACAATTTGAAAGCATGATGTCAATGTATAACTTAGGAAACATAACTCTGTTGGAGATAAAACTAGCATGGTCCAGGGTTTGGGGATTTAGCTCAAGTGGTAGCAAGCTTGCCTAACAAGCACAAGGCCCTGAGTTCACCCCCAGCATGCACTCCTCCACAAAAAAAACTAGCATGCTCCAAATATACATTTCTGATGATCTTGTGCCACACTGGGAGAAGACCCAGAATATCTGGGAAAAAGATTGCAATTCAAGGCTTAGGATTTAAGACTATCTGTATGTTTTGAGGTTCTTTCATATATGCTTTTGGACGAAAAGAAAAAAATGGCTAACGAGCAATGAGTTGAATTCCACAATTTCTATCCAGAGGTATATGGTCTGTGTCTCAATATGTTTTAAAAAATCTGCACTACAATCTGATATGGCTCTCAGCTATAGTCATCATAATCTAAGACAGCAATTCTCTGCTTTCAGAAGCCTTTTTCTCCTAAAAAATGGAGAATCTCAGAGAACAGTTCTACAAATTGTATCATTCAATTTTCACCATGTTGAAGATAAACGGAAATATTTAAAATACGTATTCTGAAGCAACAATAATAAACCCATTAAATGTTAATGTAGAAATGGTTTAAGAAAAATAACCAAAAAGTGAAAAATAAAATGAAGAAACAAAAATTTCAGTGAGAAGAGTGACATTGTTTTTCATTTTTCCAAATTTCTTTTTTTCAATTCAAACCAATGTTTTTATTTTATTTATTTATTTATTTGGTGCTGGGAATCAAACTCAGGGCCTTGTGCTTGCAAGGCAAGCACACTAATCACTGAGCTAAATCCTCAGCCCCTCCAAATTTCTTTAATGTTCAGTATAGCAGAAAACAATTGCAGTCTCCTATCTGTTATTTTAGCTATCTACTAAGAAAAAATCCTGCCTTGTACAAATATGAGAATGGGTTCCCATATATGCTATTGGGAATGGGTAGGGTAGTTTAATACTTTTGCTTTTGTACTGTTTTACTTAAACCCAATGATCCATCTTGCATTTCCAAAGGTTCTTTTGCCCACGTGCTATTTTATATTATACACCGGTCATCTGAAAACACTAAATGAGTTATGCAAAATTCCAAACATCAACACACTTCACTTTACGTTGTGGTTTGTGTCCTAGGTGTTCCCCCAAAGCCTCGTGCAGTCATAGGTGGGGCTGGATCCAAAAAGTGTCATTACTAAATTATGTCCACTGATCAGTTTGGCATAGTTCTGCTGAGATCAAAGATATGATGTTCAGATTAAGGGTGCTAGGATTAAGGGTGGGAGTGCTACCCAGCCTAAGGACAGGCATCTTGGATAAGATATAAGGGACAGAAACAGACTTGTAGGCCCCTTGCTTACCTTGCTGCCTTCTGCCTGTCTGCCATGCTGCTCTGCCTTGGATCCAGCCGACTGCAGACTGAAACCTCTACAAACTGTGAGCTAAACAAACCTTCCTCCCTTAACTTTGGGCATTGGGTATTTTGTCTCGGCAACAAGAAAAGTAACTAAGACACTTTACAATATCAAAAATAATTACATTCTCTAATGTCAACCATCTTCTATCAATAAAGGCTTTTATTTTGGGGAAACTGTCAAGGTCACAGTCACAGATAAAAATTTTTGAAACTTCTAATTTTCAGATGAAAGCTTTTATTTTATCACTAACAACAACAAACACTGTCGGATGTGAAATGACAGGCTCACCTTATTAGTTTTTGAGAAAATACCCGTAAATGTATAAATCTGAATAACCCCAGTTTGTCAGTCACTTTTTCAGTAAAAATGGTGTTGCGGGTAAATCATACTTGGCCTTTCCCTTGAGACACTGCCGTCATCTGATATGCAGCAGAAAAGCTGTAGTTACACTTTCCATTTCATCACACAGAATAAATGAAATGTGCTCATATTGCAGGTTTTAATAATGTTACAATTTCCTCGGAGACATTTTTAAGTGAAACTGGCAGCTTTTCAATGGGAATTCACAGGCCGAAGAATTCAGTGACAGTGAGGACAGTGTGGTTCCACTACTCTGATCTGTGAGAAGATACAAGAGATCTTATCCATATAGCTGTGTTGGCACCATGGAAAAGGCAAAGCGCACCTCAGTATTAATTAGGAAAAGAGTGTTGACCTCTTGGACCCATGAAAAGGTCTCAAGGATATTGAGAGGTTCAGAATCATGCATCAAAACTTTTTCATAGGGGCTGGGGATTTAGCTCAGTGATTAGAGTGCTTGCCTTGTAAGCACAAGGGCCTGAGTTCGATCCCCGGCACCACCAAAAAAAAAAATATATATATATATATTTTTGAAACAACAGAATAGGCAACCTACAAAATGGGAAAATATTTGCAAAGCATACATCTGAGATGCAGCTAATTTTCAAAATATGTAAAGAACTTCTACAACTCAATAGAATAAAATTTAAACCCTAAAAACCCAATTTTATAAACAGGCTAAATAATCAGATACTTCATCAAAGAAGACATACAAATGGTGAT
>PVJO010007808.1:0-79295 GCA_004026905.1 Hystrix cristata | reverse complement strand
CTTGCTCTCAGAGCTTAAAATTTAGAGGAGACCTAAAATAAAAGGCAGCTATTATTGTAAGTAATAAATGCTGTGGTGGAGGTCTTTGGAACCATTCCCTCATGAGATCAAATACAGACATGCGATCAGATAATCCACGTAAGTATCTCGGTCAACTACAAAGTCCTTCAGAATGAGATTTTCCAGAGTTCACTTTTTCAAATTTTATTTCTCAGCAGAAAAAGGTATACATAGAGTTCAGCCTTACAGAAAAGTGATAAAGTATACCTGAAAGATATAAAACTGCATAAGTATGACTATGAAATAGAATTGGTCATAAATACAATAAAATTTTGATAGCATTTATTTCTGTAGTAGAGTACTTATGGGTAACTTTTATTTCATATCTTTTTCAATATCTCCCACCAACCGAAAAGTAAAGTTGATTTTATTATTGTTGGTTTTTTTTTAGGAGTTTCATTGTTGGTTGCTATTGTTGTTTTGTAGTGCTGGGGATCAAACCCAAGACCTCATGCATGCTAGGCAAGTGCTCTACCACTGAACTACATCCCTGAACTGTCAGCTATGTTACACAAGCCTGAATTTAACACTGGCAATTTAAAGAGTTATATTTAAAATGAATGAATAGTTTTTCACAACCTGATAATAGGAAAAAAGGATCTTATAGGCAATTTCTATGACTCTAATGCAGTATCAGATACTGATACTTACAAGCAAAAATTGATGAAGGTGATCATATTTGAATACACTATTACTGACCAACTCTCTTTAGTAACTTTGCATTTACTTTTGGGAGCCACTACAGCCTGAGAAACTTGGTATGTCCTGAAAGGATTCATAGAAGAATCATTCTAGGTAATAATACAAGTCTAAAAGTAAACCTTTATTTAACATTTTTACCTTCTTTTACCTTTATAGTTCTCTTTCCTTCCCTTAACTTTAAGGCATAACCCTGACCCCTCCTAGTTATAAAACAACCTGCTTTTACTCATTTCTCTGGAATGTGACCTATCAGGAACCTCAACATTTTCCCTTCCTCTCTCCCTTCCCTCTTTTCTTTTCTCTTCTCTTCTCTTCTCTTCTTTTCTTTCTTTCTTTCTTTCTTTCTTTCTTTCTTTCTTTCTTTCTTTCTTTCTTACTTTCTTTCTTTCTTTCCTTCCTTCCTTCCTTCTTTCTTTCTTTCTTTCTTTCTTTCTTTCTTTCTTTCTTTCTTTCTTTCTTTCTTTCTTTCTTCTTTCTTCCTTCCCTCCTTCCTTCCTTCCTTTTTTCCTCCCTTCCTCTCTCTCTCTCTGTCTCTCTCAAATTGAGAAAGAAAAGGACAATAAAGAAAACTATGCTGTGAAAGAAGAATGAACTAAAGAGGCAAAAAAGAAAACCATGAGGTCTGGAGAGAAAAAAGAGAAAGAAGAGCAGGGAAGCACACTGGCTGGTTATAGTAATAGTGTTAGATATTCATCTATTAGAATCCACTTTCCATGAGAGATTTTAAGAGGTCAGATCCTCAATCTATCTTAAAAGCAAGATAAGGGACTTTGTGATCACTGAACTGTATTTTCAGATTCAGCAATCTCTAATTTCTGAATAGGACATCCCTAGTTTTGCTGCTGTGATCTGTGGCAATGATGGTCCCATCTAAGATCTAATTCGAGAGCCTGCTCTACACCATGAGAAACTGAGAAACTTTGTGTTACCATCTTTAAGAGTGTTATTCTCTAAAACAAAATGCACTATTTGAATTTGGTATTTGCATACAAAGTGGAATGTTACTCTACTCTTACCTATTTTAGTAAGAGTGAAAACATCTGTTGCGGTTTAGATCTAAAATGTCCTTCACACTTCTCACATTTGGAGTTGAAGCCTGGTACCTGGTCCGAGAAGGCAGGTCACTGTTGGCATGACCTGCAGAGGTATATTCTTGTCCTTGTCCCAGGCACCGGCTTTGCCTCTCTGCTTCCTCGCTGTTGTAAAGCAAGGCGCTTTCCTCACTCTGCCCTTCTGCCAGTCCATTTCTGCC
Organism: Hystrix cristata; assembly: GCA_004026905.1. Taxonomy (NCBI): domain Eukaryota; kingdom Metazoa; phylum Chordata; class Mammalia; order Rodentia; family Hystricidae; genus Hystrix; species Hystrix cristata. The sequence goes on along the minus strand of PVJO010007808.1, from coordinate 77,281 downwards.
TTGGAGCCAACTATGGACTGACTCCTCTAAAAATATAAGACAACTGAACCTCTCCTCTTTTAAGTCTTGGTATCAAGTATTTTGTCCCAGTGACGAGAGACCTAATTAATACAATATCATGTAAAACAAAATGAGGGCTGAGGGTGTAGCTCAGCATAGAGCTCATACATGCAAGAAGCCCTGGGTTCAATCCCCAGCCCAAAACAAAACCAAACAAAAACACAGTTCTTAATCTGTTATATACTCTGCAGACAGAGATAGTCAAAAATTTTTGGGGGGAGAGGTGCTGGGAATTGAACTCAGGGCCTTGTGCTTGCTAGGCAAGCACTCTACCACTTGAGCTAAATCCCCAGCCCCCTCAAAATATTGAGATAGTCAGGAGAGAGAGAGAAATGAGGCTTCTGATGGAATGAGAGATGATAGATTACAGGTTTATTTATATTTTCCCATTTTTTTCCCTTTCCTCTTTCTTTCCTTTTTCCCTTCTTTCTTTTCCCACTTCACCCTTTCTAGTTCTCCTCTCTTTTCAATATTATCTTCATTTTATATAATATCTATTACACCTCTCTCACCTTATTACCCTTGCAGTTACTCATATCAGAGAAACAATTCGGTGTGTACTCATGAGTGTCTGATTTATTTTACTTAAGAGTATGTTCTCAAGGAATATCCATTTACCTACAAATGTCTCTAGTTTATCCTTTTTTATGGCAGAGTAGTACTCCATTGTGTATAAAAACCACAGATGATAGATTGCAGAGCACAAATACACTCACATTTTCTTGCAGTCCTTTAAAAAATTAAGAAAATGCATAGAATGAAGAAATTTAGGACAAGGACTGATGATTTAAGAACAAGACTTAAGAACAAGAACAAACACTAATATTCACCAGAATATATTCTTTAAAAATTTCTCTGATAGGTGTACACGGGGAAGAGACAAAAACAAAACAAAGCAAAACAAAAAACAAACAAACAAAAATACCAAGCAGGATTTATACTGTGCATTCCACCCTAAACCAGAAGTTCTGTGGGCGTTTATGGTTATTCTAGATAAATTCCTGGCATCTGAGAATAGAAGAAACTGAATCCCAAAATTAAGTAAAGCCAAAGGTAATGAGATCACAGAGTTCTCCACCCTTAAAGTCCCAGGAGACTGAGGCAGGAAGATTGCCATGAGTTCGAGGCCAGCCTGGGCTACATAGTGAGTTCAAGACCAGTCTTGACTACCCAGCAAGCTAGGCCACGTCTCAAAAACCTAAAAAAGTAAGTCAAGACTGTAATTAAAATTTTTTAGCTAACTAGTGTCTCAGTCACTTTCTCATCACTGGGACAAAATACCCAACACCCACAACTCATAGGAGGAAATGTTATTTTGGCTCACAGTTATAGTCCCTGGTTGGCTGGCTTCAAGGCAGAAACAGCATGGCGGAAGAGTCTAGCAGAGGAAAGCTGCTCATGTCATGACATAAGAAGCAGAGAGAGAAGAGGAACTGCAGAGGGAGAAATACTCTTTCAGGTCATGCTCCCAGTGATCCACCTCTAACCAGACCCTGCTTCCTAACAACAAGTCCGCTATGAGCTCATAAATAGACTAATCCACTGATGAGTATAGCATCTCCATGATCCAAGCACCTTCCACACGCATGAGACTTCTGAAGGACACCCCAGATATAATCCATAATGTTTCACCTCTGGCCCCCAAAAGACTCATGTGCATCTCTTTATGCAAAGTGCATTTAGTCCATCCCTAATAGTCTCTGAAATTTTAAGAATTCCAGCACTGATAAAAATTTCAAGTGCAAAGTCACCTCTGAGACTTAAGGCAAACTCTTAGCTGTGAGCACCTGTTAAAATCAAGAGAAAAACACTGCTGGCATACAAAGGCACAGAGCAAATATTTTCCTCCAAAAGAGAGAAATAAGGGAATCAAAAGGAATGGGACAAAAGCAAGACTGAAACCCAACAGGGCAAACGTTAAATTCTTTGGTTCCATGTCTAGCACCTTGGGAAAATTGTGGCAAGATGTAAGTTCCAAAGAGGTGGGACAGCCCTGTCCCTATGGTATTGCTAGTTGCAGGCTTCATGCCCTCTCTCTAGGCTGGCTCCACTCACTGCCTGAAGCTTTCTGCAGTGGATGATCCATGTTCCTGGCATCTCCAACTTTTTGAGATCACCACTGCATCTTTGGCTTCACTCTAATACTGCCATGTGCTGCTCTCTTAGGAGCATGCTGCCTGACCTCCAAGGCTTTCTTCTGATATCTGGGTGGAAGCATCCCTGATGCCACAAATCTTGCATTCTGGTTTTATAACCAGCACCATGTGGATAATGCCAAAGTCTGCTACCATCTTGAACAGTAGTCAGGCCCCCTTGGATCATGGCTGCAATGGCCTCCGAATCCTTGGATGGTTGAACTTGAGGAACTAATTTCCTAGGAAGCCCTTCCAGAGCAAGGAGTCCAAGGCCTATTTCTCAAAACAAAGCTTTACAGTTTTACACCTTTGAGCCTGCCAAGGGTAGGGTCTTGCTGATTTCTGAGATTCCCTCAAGCCATTTTTTCTGTTGTCCTGATGCAAAGTAGTTAGATTCTTTTTAATAATCTCCCTAGCCCAAGTTTTGTAAGCACTTCATCTCTGGAAAAATGAAAGGGGAATTTTGTAAGCACTTCATCTCTTTTCAAATGGGCTTTTTGCTCCTGATTCTCACTGTAAACCTGACAAAAAGCAACCAGAGGTATGAGTGTCACAGCCTGAATGTCAGGCTGACATGAAATTAATTAGTCTGCTGTCTTAATCTCAGTGTCTTACAGAACCTCAGGACATGGAAAAAGTATATACAAATTCTCTGCCAAAACATAGCACACATGGCCTAGACTGCAGTGATGGTGAAACTTTTAGAGGTTTCAGTGATAACGAACAGCCCACTATGGCACATACACCATAGGTTTATCACCACTGGGCTAGAGTCTAACTGCCTTGTTCCTAACTGAAACCTCCCGAGACCTGGCCTTCGCCATTCATATTTCTATTAGCATTCTGGTTGTCTGAGTTCTGACCAGAATCTCCCATCAAGCTTGGCTTACATCATTCTAGAGCTTCTCTAACCAACATCTCAAAACCTTTCCAAACTTCTGCAAACCATTTCCAAAGGCTTCTGAACCACATAGTTAGGTAATCAGAGCAACGACCCCCCTGCAGACAAGAATACACACTTCCAGGTCATGCCCACAGTGTCCCACCTCTAACCAGGTTCCACCTCCTAACAGCAAGTCAGCTACAAATTCATAAATGTGCTAATTCATAATTATAGCATGCCTATGATTCAATCACCTTCCAAACATATGAGGCTTTTGAGGGGACATCCGATATCTGAAACATGACACTAGTGATATTAACTTAATGAAAGTATATGTGAAAAGTCTAGAACAAACATAATTATGAGATTGTAGAGACATTCCTATTATAAGCAAGAACAAGACAAGACTGATGTAACTTCTACAATCAAACATCATACAAGTTCTATTCCTTGTACTTAAGAGAAAAAAGAGGTACTTATTAGCAAAAAAAAAAATAGACAATATCATTTCTTAGCTAGAGACTCTAAGCCACTCCACAAGGAAAAAAAAAAAAAAACCAGAACTGAACAGTGTTGCTAAATGCACAATCAATAAGAAAAATCAAAAGCAATTCTGTATACCTAAGTAATAGGAAATCCATACACCTATGTCAGAGTGGGTAAACAGATCACATTTACAAATGTATTAAAACAATTGGATACTGAGAAATAAATCTAGTAAAAATGTGCAGAACCTTTATAAGAATGTTATGAATACCAAGGGCGAAAAGAAGATTGTAATAAAAAGTAAATAATACTAAATTCGAGGAACACAAATCAATATTATAAGGATTATGATTCTCCACAATTTATTGAAGTTTCAATCAAAACTCCAGCAAGATTTTTTGGAATTTGATAAGGTGATTCTAATAGAGAAAAGGTCTAAGAAGAGCCAAGTAATTCTAAAAACATGAAGGAAGCATGATTTACCCTCCCCGAAGAGTCCTTATAAAACTGTAGTAATCAAATAGTGCAATGCTGTAATATGAAAAAGAACAGTGAGATAGACATAAGTATGTATGGGGCCTTGACACCTGATAGAGGAAAGACAGATCTAGTAGGTTCAGGACTACTGACTTTCTTTTTTTTTTTTGTTTTTTGTGGTGCCGGAGATCAAACTCAGGCCCTTGTGCTTACAAGGCAAGCGCTCTAATCACTGAGCTAAATCCCCAGCCCGCTGACTTTCTATACTATAAATCAATCAATCAACCAACCAACCTACCAACCTAGATCCCTGTCTCATACCACATACCAGCTGTTCTCAAACTTTTGGTCTTAGGACGCCTTTACACTTTTAAAAGTTCTTGAATATCTCACAGATCTTTTGTTTATGTCAATTATCTTTTATTTGTATACCTCTATCATTATTCACTGTCTTAGTTACTTTTTGCATTGCTGAGAAAAAATACCCAACACCCAATATTGAAAGAAGAAAGGTTTATTTTAGCTTACGGCTTTTAGAGGTTTCAGTCCATAGTCAGCTGACTCCAAGGCAGGGTGGCATGGCAAAGGGGCATCACACAGGGGATGGAGTTCATGCAGTGACAGGCAGAAGGCAGCAAGCAGCAAGCTGCTTGCCTTTTTTCTGTCCCTTTAGATTCCATCTAGGATATAAACCTATTGATTGGTGCCACCCACAGCCAGGGTGAGACTTCCATTATTTACACCCAGAACTATGCTAAACCAATTTAGTTATCACACGTCTTTAATCTCAGTCTCACATGCCATAGAGCCAGCCACCCCTGAAAATCTTTAGGGGGGCCATCTAGATACAAGCATAACATTTATTGTTTTATTAGAAATTAAAATAAATTTATAAAGCACGTGAACATATAAACACATTTCACTGCTCATAAGAAATGAAAGTGAAAAAGGCAACATCTTAGTAATATTACAAAAATAGTTTTGCCTTCACAGTCCTAAAAGGATTTTTTGGGGATTCCCAGATTCTTCCTACTACAATTTGAAAACTTCTTCTATAAAATAAATTCCAGGGTTGGGGCTTTAGCTCAGGTGGTAGAGTGCTTGCCTAGCAAGTGCAAGGCCCTGAGTTTGATCCCCAGAACCCAAAAAACTAATTAATTAATTAATTCTAGGCAAAGATGATCTAAATCTGGAACAAAATAAAAGTTCTATAACTATTAGAAAAAGTTATAGGAGAACATATTTGTGATCACAGAAGAAGGAAGGATTATTTAAATGTGACATCAAAAGCACAAATTATGAGGCAAAGCTGTAATAAATGTCAACACACCAAACTATTTCTGTTTGATAAAATATTCCATAAACAAAATTAAAAGGAAAGCAACAGTCTATGAGAAGTTAATTGTAAAATATATACCAAACAAAGCGTAAATATTCAGACAAAATAAAATACTTTTATACGTCAGAGGCAGATAACCTAATAGAAAAATAAACAAAAGAAAATATGCTCAATCAACCTCACTGTAGTCAGAGAAGCGCAAATCAAAACATCCATCCAATTCCAAGTCTGACAGTAGTATGTGTTGGCAAGGATCTAGGGAAAAGGGAAACCTTACCTATTGCTAGTGGAAACGTAAACTGGTACAACCACTTAGGAGACCAACTTGGAAGTAGCTTGCCTAGTTGAAAATGTATGTATTACATGATCCAGAAACATCTCTATTATAGAAAAATGTTGAATATACATAAGGAAACATCAATTCATTTATGTGGTGAATAAATATTTGTCAAGATCCTATATAAACTAAGTATCACGATAGTTGATGAACAAGGAAAGCCCTCCTGACAGAGTGAATCTGAGGAGACCAGAAAGATGAGGGAGCAAGATCTGTGCTTGAAAGCTGAGGAAAGTGTATTTCAGGCAAGAAGGAAGAGCACATGTGAATGCTCTGAGGTAGAAATGAACTTGAAACATTGGAAGAAAGAAAAAGAAGGCCTTGGTGAGATGAGGTGGAGGTACTGAGTGGAGAGTGGGAGGAGATAAATCTGGAGGGATGGAGTGCAAGGGCTAGATCACACAGGTCTTTAGCTTAGGTAAAAAATTTGGACTTTTTCCTAAGGGATGAGAAATGATTGGAGAATTTTGTGAAGGGATATTATTGACCTATTTTGCATTCTTAATAGATCACTCTGGCTGTCAGGTGTAGGGTAGAAAGATATGGCAGTAGCAGGATAAATGTTGGTGGTTTGGATTTGGCTGAAAGTGTTGAAAAGTGATTGACTTCAGAATACATGGTATACTGAAGACAAATCAGACAACTTGGTGATGGAGACATGATGTGTGAGAGAAAGATTTCAAAGACGAAGTTTTTGGGATAGTTTTTGGCCTGGTGCTTGGTGATGTCATTTACTGCTTTGGGACAGAAAAGCAGAATGTCTTGGGTAAAGAAGAAGGAGGAAAGATTGAAGGGGCTAGTAAACTGAAAGAACAAGTGTGGTGACAGTAATGGAATGAAGTAACTGGAAGGCCAGAAGCTGTGGCCAAATGATAAGAAGTGTGAATTTGAAATTTGCGACGTCAAAAAGCTTTCTGCTCACTTTAAGATCCCAGATGTGGCCACAGGGCTACAAGGCTGAAATGAACCAGAGGTGGAGGCAACTGCAATTTCCCTTCTTTTGTCCTGATTTATATTTAGGGACTTATAAGAAATGTTTGTTTTCCACTTATAAACTATAATCATGGCTGAGTTGGCAATGAAAGTATTCTGCTCATTGTTCAGTAATTAAATATTTCACAGAGTTGCAGAAATCATAAAATAATGAAGTTAGAAAACACCCAAAGTTGTGGTCTTCTGTCTTTCAAATGTGTCAAATTCAGAAGTACGCATGTGTACTTTCTATGTACAAAATTTTTTGAATTTTTTAGATAACCTGCTTAAACCTCAAATCACTGTGTGTGTGTGTGTGTGTGTGTGTGTGTGTGTTACTGAAGATGGACCCGAGAAGCTCTGTGATACATCCCCATCCCTTTTTAAATTTTATTTTGAGACAAGATCTCACTAAGTTGACCAGGCTGCCTGGCTGTAAACTTGTGGTCCTTTTGTCTCAGCCTCCAAGTAGCTGGGATGGCAGGCATGTGCCCCTGTGCCCAGCCTTAAATAACTTTTGGTCTAAGGTTAATTTATTTTATTTTATTATTTTTTTTTTTACTTTTTACCAAGAACATGTATTGGTACATTGTACACATAATGATCATAATCAACATGGTTATTTTGTACCTGTACATGATATATCTTAGTTTTCCCTCCTTCCATTCCCCCACGCTTCTCTATTTGCAGCAGGTTTATTTACATTTTTCCTTTTTTTTCTTTCATCTTATGTTCTTTTAACCTTCCTTCTTTTTCCCCCTTTTCCCTACCTAGTTCTCCTCTCTTTTGAATACTATCTTTTTTTTTCTTACATAATATCTATTATACCCCTTTGTCCTTATTTACACTTATGGTTTCTCATACAGAAACAATTCGATGTGTACTCATGAGTGTCTGATTTGTTTCACTTAATAGTATGTTCTCAAGGAACATCAATTTACATACAAATGTCTCTAGTTTGTCCTTTTTAATGGCAGAGTAGTACTCCATTGTGTAGAAAAACCACATCTTCTTTAGCCATTCATTAGTTGTTGGACATTTAGGCTGCTTCCAAGACTTAGCTATTACAAACTGTGCTGCTATGAACATGGTTGTACATATATTGCTGTGGTATGATGATTTTAATTCTTCTAGGAAGATACCAAGCAGAGGAATAGCTGGGTCAAATGGAACCTCTACTTGTATTTTTCTGAGGAATCTCCACACCGATTTCCACAGTGGTTGGACCAGTCTACATTCCCACCAACAGTGGAGAAGGGTTCCTTTTCCCCCACAGCCCCGCCAGCATTTGTTATTGGTTGATTTCTTGATAACATCTGTTCTTTCTGGAGTGAGATGGTATCTTAGTGTTGTTTTGATCTACATCTCTGGAATGACCAATGATGTTGAACACCTTTTCATATATTTATTTCTTCATCTGAGAAATGCTTATTCATTTCAGATGCCCATTTTTGGATTGGGTCTTTAAATTTGGGGGGTTTGTTTTTTTGAGTTCTTTACATATTCTAGATGTTAGACCTTTGTCTGATAGATAGCCAGGAAAAATTTTTTCCCATTCTGTGGCTTTTCGTCCTGCTCTACTGGTGATTTCTTTTGCTGTGCAAAAGCTTTTTAATAGCATGTGGTCCCAAGCACTGATTCTTTGTATTGTTTCCCATACAGTCTGTGTTCTGTCCACAAATTTTTTCCCTACCCCTATGTCTTCGAGGGTTCTTCCTGTTCTACTCTCCAGTAAATTTAGTGTTTCTGTTTTAATGTTTAGATCTTTGATCCACTTTGATCTTAGTTTAGTACATGGTGAGAGACACGTATCTAGTTTTAGTTTTTGGCATGTGGCAAGCCAATTTTTCCAGCACCATTTATTAAAGAGGCTGTCTTTCTTCTAGTGAGGGTGTTTGGCTCCTTTGTCGAAGATGAGGTATTTGAGTGTGTTTGGAGTTGTTTCTGCATCTTCTAGCCTGTTCCATTGGTCCTCAGGTCTGTCTTCATGCCAATACCATGCTGTTTTTATCACAGAAGCTTTATAGTATAATTTCAAGTCAGGCACTGTAATGCCCCTGCCTTATTCCTGTTGCCCAGAATTGATTTTGCTATTCTTGGTCTCTTCTGGTTCCAGATAAATTTCATGATTGTCTTTTCTAATTCTATGAAGTATGTTATTGGTATTTTGATTGGAATTGCATTAAATCAGTATAGTAATTTGGGAAGTATGGCCATTTTCACTATGTTAGTTCTTCCTACCCACGAACATGGGATGTCTTTCCATTATCTGAAATCCCTTTCAATTTCCTTTTTTAGAGTACTGTAGTTTTCAATGAAAAGATCTTGTACTTGTTAGATAGATTCCTAAGTATTTCATTTTTTTTGATGCAATTGTGAAAGGAATATCTTCTGTTATTTCTTTCTCAGTGAGTTTGTTATTGGTATATAGGAATGCTATTGACTTTTGTGTGTTGACTTTGTATCCAGCTACACAACTGAATTTAGTTATTAAATCTAGAAGATTTTTGGTGGAATTCTTGGGGTCTTCTATGTACAGTATCATGTCATCTGCAAATAATGATAGTTTAACTTCTTCCTTTCCTATCTTTATTCCTGTTATTTCTTTCTCTTGCCTGATTGCTCTGGCTAACGTATCTAGAACTATATTGAATAATAGTGGTGATACTGGACAGCCTTGTCTTGTTCCAGATTTTAGTGTGAAAGCTTCAAGTTTCTGACCATTTAGTGTGATGTTGGCTGTTGATTTGTCATAGGTGGTTTTTATCAGATTTAGATATAGACCATCTATTCCTAATTTCTGTAGGGTTTTTTTTTTAATCATGAGTGGGTGTTGGATTTTATTAAATGCTTTTTCTGCATCTATTGAAATGATCATGTGATTTTTGTCTTTGATTCTGTTGATATGGTGTATTACATGTATTGATTTGCGTATGTTGAACCATCCCTGCATCCCTGGGATGAATCTTACTTGGTTGTACTGTATAATCTTCTTGATAATCCATTGCATTCTGTTTGCTAGTATCTTATTGAAAATTCCTGCATCTATGTTCATTAGGGAAATTGGCCTGTAGTTCTCTTTTTTGGTGGGATCTTTCTCTGGTTTTCGAATCAGGGTAATACTTGCTTCCAGGAATGATTTAGGAAGTACTGCTTCCTTTTCAATTTCATTAAAGAGTTTGAGGAATGGTGGTATTAGATCATGTCTGAATTTCTTGTAGAATTCAGCTACAAAACTGTCAGGACCTGGGCTTTTCTTTGTTGGTAGGTTTTTAATTACCTCTTCATTTTCAGTGGCTGACATTGCGTTATTTAGAATTTTTATCTCTTCTTGATTCAGTTTTGGTAGTTCATGTTTCTAAGAATCTGTCCATTTCTTCAGTGTTTTCCATCTTGTTTGAGTACAGGTTCTTGAAGTAGGTGCTGATGATCCATTGTATTCCATAGGGTTAGTTGTGACTTCACCCCTTTCATTTTTTATTGCATGGATTTAGGTCTTTTCTTTCCTTTTTTTTTTTTTGATAAGAGTGGCTAAGGGTTTGTCTATTTTATTTATTCATTTAAAGAACCAACTCCTTGATTCATTGAATTTTTTGTATTGTTTTCTTAGTTTCAATTGCATTAATTTCAGCTCTGATCTTAATAATTTCCTCTCTCGTACGAGCTTTGGGTTTGATTTGTTCTTCTTTTTCTAGACGTTTGAGGTTCAACATTAAATTGTTTATTTGAGCTCCTTCTGTCTTCCTGATGTGGGAGTTCAATGCAAAGAATTTCTCCCGTAGTACTGCTTTCCTTGTATCCCATAGGCTCTGGTATGTTGTATCAGCATTATCATTAAACTGAATAAATTGCTTAATTTCTTCTTTAATTTCTTCTATAACCCAGCTGTTGTTCAGAAGGATGTTATTTAGTTTCCATGTGTTTATGTGGTATTTTTGTTTTCTGTTATCACTGAATTCCAGTTTTATTGTGCTATGGTATGCATGGTAAAATTTCAGTTTCCTTACATTTACTTAAACATGCTTTATGAGCAAGTATGTGGTCTATTTTGGAGAACGTCCCATGTGCAGCTGAGAAGAATGTGTATTCTGTTGTTGTGGGGTGGAACACTGTGTATACATCTGCTAAGAACATTTGTTGGCAGATTTGATTCAGTTCTGATATTTCTTTGTTAAGTTTTTGTCTAGTTGATCTGTCTATTTGTGACAGTGGGGTATTGAAGTCTCCCATTATAATTGTATTAGTGTTTATGTGATCTTTCATGTTCCTTAATATTTGTTTTATGTAGTTAGGTGCACCGATATTTGGCACATAAATATTAATGATTGCTGTTTCTTCCTCTTGGAGTTTTCCCTCGAGAAGTAGGTAGTGACCTTCTTTTTCCCTCTTGATCAGTCTTGGTTTGAAGTTCACTTTGTCTGAGATTAGGATAGCTACCCCTGATTTTTTCTGGGTTCCTGTTGCATGAAATACTGTTTTCTATCCTTTGATTTTCAGTCTATGAATTTCCTTTTGAGTTAGATGTGTCTCTTGTATGCAACATATTGATGGGTCTTGTTTCTTGATCCATTTTGCTAGTCTGTTTCTTTTGATTGGTGAGTTGAGACCATTTACATTGATGGTTACAGTTGTTATGTATTGACTTATCTTTGTCATAGATCTTTTCTGTTGTTTGTTTTGTGTTTCACCTCAGTTTAACTGTTTGTCTTGCCTGGTGGATTATGACTTATTAGTGTCCTTGTAATTATAGTTTCCTTTTTCCTTTTCTAGGATATCTTTCAAAATATTTTGTAGAGGTGGTTTGGAGGTCATGAATTTCTTCAGTTGTTCCTTGTCATGGAAATATCTTATTTCATTGTTGAATTTGAAAGGTAGTTTAACTGGGTACATCAATCTGGGTTGGAGATTATATTCTTTTAAGGCTTGAAATATTTTGCTCCAGGCTCTCCTTGATTTAAGGGTTTGTGTTGAGAAGTCTGCTGTGATTCTGATGTCTTTACCTTTATAAGTGATTTGGTTTTTTTCTCTAACAACTTTCAGTATTCTGTTCTTTTGTTCAATTTCTGTAATCTTGATTATGATATGTCTTGGTGTAGATTTATTTTGGTCATGGGTAATTGTGGTTCTGTATGCCTCACTTATCTGTATGTCAAGTTCTCGTCTCATGCTTGGGACGTTTTCTGTCATCATGTCTGTGAATAATCTTTTTAGATCCTTTGCACTGTCTCCTTCTTTTTCCTTCACTCCAATTAATCTTATGTTGTTCTTCTTTGCATCATCTTGCAGTTGTACTGATTTTTCATAGTCTCTAGTTATTTTTAAGAATTTTTTTCCTTTTCATGGTCATGAACTGCAGTCCTGTCTTCTAGTTCTGAGATTCTGTCTTCACTTTCATTTAATTGACTGTGTATACTTTCAAGACAGTTTTTGATTTCTTGGACATCTGTTTGGATCTGTTTCATGTGTTCCATTTCTTTTCTAAACTGAGTTGTCAAGTTTTCCATTGTTTTTGTAAGCTCCTCTGTTTTTTTTTCTGTGTCTATTCTAAATTCACTAAGCAGGTCTTTCATTATGATTGTCATCTCTTTCTTAACTTGGCCAATTATTTCTAATCTGAGGTTCTCTATAACCTCATCCATGTGTTTTTTATCTTCTGCTGCTATCATTTCTGAAAGTTTGGTTGAGTGTTTTCCAATTTTCTCTGTTTCATTGTCCTCTGGATTTGTTCTGGGTGAGCTGGGTGTCTGGGGTTGTATTTCACTTCTGGGTCTTGTCATTTTCTTTGTATCTATATGTATTTCCTCCCTTTTAGTTTCAGCACTGATTTTTATATTTTGATTATGGAAGGTTACTTGAAGACAAATATCAATGCTTTCTAAGGAGAATTCTGTTCATTCAATGTCTTCTAGGTAAATGTGATTCTTGGCTTTTGTGGTTGTCTCAAGACCCTGGATTATGTTAATGATTATTACCTCAGATAATTACAGTATTACCATATGAGAAAGTACAACTGGTTATAACCTGTATGACACACTTGTTACACTAGTACATTAGCAATAACATCAATTACATTCATGAAATTGACTGACTGTGATAAATATTAACTTTGTATCTTTAACCATAAGAGCAAGGTCAACACCGTTATAAAGCAGAATCCAATATAAACCAGGAATTTGTGTGTAGTGGGTATCCTGTTAGTGGAGTGGTTTTTACCCTGTGTGTAAGGGCGGATAATGGGGGATAGGAAAAGGTGTAGAGATAATGAAGAAAGTTCTAGTAGATGTAAGATTTAAAATAGGATGTTACTTATACTTTGGGAAACTTGATTAGATAGTTTAGGAAGAGTGAAAGGTGAGAGTAGAGGGTCAAACCATGTAGAATCTAGACAATATTTACTCATATGAAAAATGAAAGGGAGAAAGAAAATGAAAAGAAAAGGAAAAATCAGAGCATTTGGTTGAGGAAGGAGAGATATGAGCAAGGAAAGAGTCAATAAAAGTAAAAACCGAAACAACAACAAGAAAGAATAGGTAGACAAAAGAATGCATCAGACAGGTAACAGGATGAATAAGAGAAAGAGAAAATAGAAGGAGAAATAAAACCAAAGTATATATATATATATATATACATACATGTATAGTGAGATTTCTCTAATGGCACTGCTCTGTGGGGGACGCAGGCCGAAACCTGATTCTATGCTCATTAGCCCTATTGAGTCTGCAGTGGTCAGTGCTGGGTACTATGTTGATCCTGGCCTCCAAACATGGAGTCTGGGGGCAGTTGTCTGACTGCAGCTCTCTGGGAGATCTTTGGTAGCCCACCCACGTCTCCTTATCCTTTTTGTCTCTAAAAGTTTCCTTAGTGGTGTGGGTATTGTTGGCTTTACCAGATAGTGATGGCTTGGATCACAAGAGAAATGGAAAAAAATAAAACAAAACAAACACCACTAATGAGAGAGAGAGGCAACAGTGCCTTCTGTCCAAGATGTTTCCCACCTTATTTGAGTTTCACCCTGCTGGTGTGCAGGCCGAGCCAGCACAGATTGGCCACCCAGGAGCATCCTGACCTGCTGGCTCAAGCCTGGGTCCAAAGATGGAGCCTGGAGATGTCTTCCCCAGAAGGGGGTGGAGTGCTAGGGTTAATTTATTTTAATTCAATACTTTTCTACAATTTCCTAATTGAATAGGTAAGAAATTCCACCCCACATTATCAGTGGAAGAAATAGAGTTAATGTCCTTTACACTTACCCTCAGTTACAACTTCCCTATCTTTAGTTTCCATGTTATAAAAATATATATAGTTTTTCACTCATCAAACTGTTGAAGAGCAAAAACTTTATAAAATGCTGGTCTGACAAAGGTTTAAGGAAGTAGTCACTCATATACAGTTTATGGGTATGCAAGCAATAAAGAACAATTTGGAAACATCTTTCAGAAATAAAAATGTACATACTCAATGACACAAATTTAATTTCTAGGTGGCTACGCAGTGAGTCTGTTGAATGAAAAATTACTAATAATATGAACTATTGGACACAATAGTAGAGTGGTAAAATAAAATGGCCCAGAGATTCAGTGAATACCAGCCAGCTGCTAAAATAGCCAAACCACTAACTCTCCATATAATGTACTAATATGAAGATTATGTAAGATGTATTGATATATGAAAAAAAGAGAAGTGGCGAGCAGTATGTCCATCATGCTACTCTCTGTGTGAAAAATATGCATGTTTATAAATACATGGGATACTGAGGAAAAGAAATTGGTAAGAGTAATTATATATGGAGAGGAAAACAGTATTGCTGAGGGAGAGTAGGGGCACATACTATTCATGATATGCTCTTTGGTGGCCTTTAATTTTGTATATGCATGCTACCTATTCAAAGATAAACAAGAATTTGAAACAAAAAATCTATAGCAAGACAAATGGCCATTTATTTATTCATTAAATGTAAGTGGACACACCCACCCACACTTAAATTACTTATGAAGCCTATGGCAGCAATTCGTGGACAACTAAAGAAATATACACGCAGTCAAACATAACCCCTTCAAAGACAGCATCATCTTGCAGAATCCACTTCACTTAAAAGAAAGGGCAAAAAAAAAAAAAGGCAATTTCTCAAATGGCATAGTCTGTGGGTCACTAAGGACCTATCTAACGCAAAACATTTCCTTCTGTAAACTTGCTCTAGTTCTGGAAACTCTTATCTTGAATTTTATTTTTTAAAGGATAGGCACTATATTTTTAGGAAGCCCCTGTTTACAATACAGATATACAACCTGGATAACCTGGTAATAACAGGATAGATTTATTTGTAGGTTCCCTTCGCAGAAAGCTCTTCTGGGAGGAACAAGGCTGGTTTGGTGGGAGAGAGTTTAAAAACTCTTGACACAACAGCCCTACAAAGCAAAACTTAGGTGCTGGACAATTGCGATGGGAGAGTTCCCGAGTAGTAACAGATATCATGAAGATACTAAACATCAAGATAAATGGAAAAGAGGACAAAACTTTCTTGAGAGTGTCGAAAACAAATGTACGAAGCAAATACTGACTGTACAGTAGGATAAAGCTCTATACTGAAGTATACAAAGGTCAAAGTTACAGTAATTGAGTATTAGTGGGCAATAGGTCCACGCACCTTGGTATGGTTTTCATTGTTGTTGTTTGAGTTTGGCTTTTTGATATAATAAAAAATAACATTATACATTATCTACCCTAATATAAACTGATGAACGTTCTGGATAGTACTATTGTCTTGGGATGTTAATAAATGTTGCTGAAGCAATGTGTTCCATGATCAAATAAGTGTGCATAATGGTAGTTTAAATGCAGTTTTTTCCTTGGTGGGATTTATCAGGGACTATAACAAGGAAATTTGTATCTCCCCGAGGGAAAAGTGTGCAGTATACCCTGAGTTATCTTCCCCCAGAACTCTTTTTCATCACAGTGCATCCTATGGAATAATGTATGGGACACTTGGGAACTGCTGATCCTTCTTACTCTTGTCCTGACCTATTTCTATCCTGATGGTCATTTTTATCTTGTCTTACCTTGATTTCTCCTAAATCACTATATATCCTCTGTTATGATGTCAGAGCTGGAAAATATTGCAATATCAAAAGTGGTGATGAAAACTTTATGCAAGGTCTTTCTTAGAGCATTTATTACCATCCTCCTAGCATGTCTTAGTTGCCTTCTCATTGTTGACAACCCAACACCTGCAACTTAAAGGAAGTGAAGTTTTTTTTTGGTTCATGTTTCAGTCCATAGTTAGTTGACTTCAAGGCAAGACGGCATGGCACAGGGGAGTGGCAGAGGAAAAGCAGCTCATTGCATGGTGGCCAGGAAGCAGAGCAGCCAAGAGAGGGGCCAAGAGGGAGGTAGACCCTTCCAGGCCACAGCCCCAGTGACTCTCCTCCTCTGATCAGACCTTGCCTCCTAGTAGCAAGTCGCTTAAAAGCCCCCATAATCCAATCACCTTCCTAAGGGCTTGCCTATGATCACATAGGCTTTAGGGGGAAACCTAGATGTAACAATGCATGAGTACTAGTAGGAGGTTCTGTATTTTCTGAAACAAATATGAACTGTAACAAGATTTGGAGAGACCAGTGTGAGATTGGAACTGGCCTGAATGCCACATCTCACTGGCTGTGAGGTCTGTCCTTTAGATAATCATAATGATACCTGCAGTCTTGTCTTGCCTTCTTTTAGGCCTCTAACACTGAAGCAATCACAGTGTCTTTTCCCACCTTTGCCAGTTTGATTCACTTAGATTCCTAAATTCTTAAAAGCGAAAATTAAAACTCCAGACACTGGAATGCCACCTCTCTCCAAATATGTGATTTGAGAGTAGAACAATTCTGGCCAACAATCTGCAGAGGTAACAAATACAAATAGCAGTAGATGATGTCTCGTGCATCACTGTCCTCAAGGGAGTCTGAGGGCTGGGTGTTTAGCTCAGTGGCAGAGCACTTGCCTAGTGTGTGCAAGACCCCAGGTTCAATTCCTAGCACAGAGAGGGAGAGAGAGAAGACAGAACATTCAGAACATTTTGTCTCATTCGGAAGAATCACAGATCCATTTTTAAAGGGCTTTGAAAAATAATTTGTCTTTGCCAAAATCTTGAAAAATTAGCAAACTGATTAATCATATCACATAACAAACAACAGAACTTTGTTAAAATCCTCCTTTCCTGTTAATTTTCCCTAACCCCCACAGAGCAGCTGCTTCCAAACATCCCTGCTCTGCTTTCCAGTCACTCTTTTCACCTCTTTCTTTTTTCCTCTGTCCCTTTTGTGTTTCTTCCAGATATTTTTCACAGTGTAATTTTGACAATTTTTCAATTTTTATTTTTCTGTGGTACTGGGGATTGAACTCAGGGCCTTTGTACTGAGTTACAGCCCCAGCCCACTTTCTTTTGAGACAGGCTTTCACTAAGTCACTAAACTGCCTAAGCTGGGCTCAAATTCTTCCTGCCTCAGTCTCCCCGAACTCCAGAATTACAGGCCTGTGCCACCAGGCCTAGCTTTCACTTTAGCTACTCTTTTAATTCTTAATATGACACTTTAGCTACTCTTTTAATTCTTCGGTGTTTTATCATCTTTCTTTCTTCTTCTTATTTTCCCCACTAAGTCCATCCACTCAACAAGGAAGCTGGAGGAGATCAGAAGGAAGATAATGGTCAATTTTTACAGGTACACTTTGTCTCTGACTTGCAAATGTTATATACAATAAATATGATAAGTCATATATAATATGCTATGTTCAGTATAGTAAACACATTAAGTTGTGCCACATCCAGTTGTGTTGTCATGATAGTACTGTCATCTGTCCTATAAGACTAAGACTACTAAACTAATAGACCAGTAAGATGTTTTCTTCTGTTGTTCCAGTAACTAATTTCCTTTCAAAGATTCATGCCCTTCACTTCATTCCTCAGCATAGCAAATGAAGTTCTAAGGAGTTCCTCGAAAGATGTGTAATTAAGCTGTGTGTGATTACAGCAAATGGGCAAAATCCTGAAGTTTTGGTCATTTATGTGAATAAAGCTGCCCATCTCTCTTCCTCTGGTCAGGTTATCTAGGCTCCCATGGGAAGAGCCTTTTGTGCCTTACTTGTGCTCAGCAAGATAAGAAAACCATTGAGGAGGAACTAGGTCAGTTGCCTTTCACTGCTTATCCCAGTCATCAAAGCAAATTTCTTAGGCTTAGAAGTTTCATGTCTTTTAAATGGATTCCTTGTTCTCTTTTCTTCTTTCCAAATCAGAAGGGCATGTGCTAATCATCCCACTTTCAAAGATATTTAGATGTGAGCTTGCACGCAGGTGCGTGTGTGTGTGTGTATGTGTAGGTTTGTGGGATTTTTCTCGCAATATTATTCTTGACTGCATATCTGATTATTTGTTGAACAAATACTTCACATGTAAGCTATGCAAAAACACATATTCAGGCTAAGTGTACAATTTTAGAATCAAAAGTAGGAGCTTCTTTACAGAGAACCCGAACTTGAAAAAGAAGAGAAAATGTCAGAATACACTCCCCATTCTTGCTACTGCTTGATCATGGTCAGAGTAAAATGAAGTCCACATTCTGTTGCCATGGAAATGATTGTGCTGTCACAAATTTGGTACTATGACTTCATGGAAGAGGAACAGATGGTCTGGAAGAGAATGAAAGCCTAAGGTTAGCACAATTGTTTAGGGTATATGCCATTTTAGATTCTTTTTCTAAGTAAGTGGAAGCATAGAAAATCAGCAAAAACTACTGCATTATAGCTTTACAAAAACCACTGAACAAGGAGGAGCTTAGCCAGGGTAAAACTGCAAACTCATTTTCAATGAGAAGAAAACAAAACAAAACAAAACACTCTGAACATTTTAACTTAAGATAAAGCACAGGTAAGAAACTGTTTACAATAAGTCCATACTCCAAAACTACCTCTCCGCTCCTTCCCAGTCACTTACTGTATCTGGCCACTGTTGAAGTCAGTGACATCTCAGATTTTTAGACCCATTGGTGAGGCCCATATTTGTCATACCTTTTATGCTACCTTATTTTTAGTTATTTCTGTTGGTTCAATAGCCTCAAAATAGAGGTTTGCATAGTTGGACTGGTAAGTTTAGAGCCTGAACAGTAAAATCAGGGGCATATGTAGCTTACTCATCTTACTTCTGAGAGGTCAGAAGGGCAGACCCAATTTTCCAGTAGTGGTGGCAATCCGGAAACCAGTGTGTCCACTTGACAGTGCGATAACACCAAGTCATCTCTTGGTATTCAATATTGACATAGATCAAAACTATGAACTTTTAAAACTCAGCCAGGTATCTTTCCATCATGACATTGTTCTTTAAAAAGGAAAATTTCCAAAGTTTATTATTGTGTTCTGAATGTTTTGTGTTCCCCCAAGATTAGTATGTTGAAGGGATAGTATCAGGAGGTAGGGCCCTTGAAGAGGTGATTTGGTCATGGGCCCTCATGAATGGTATCAGTGCCCTTACAAAACAGGACCAAGAGAGCTCTCTTACCCTTCTAACCTAAAAGGTGTCTGTGAGCTAGAGCATGCGGACCCTCTCCAGACACCAGATCTGCTAGCACCTTGGTCTTGGACTTCTCAGTCTCCAGAGCTGCAAGAAATAAATTTGTGTTCTTTATAAGCCACCCAGTCTATATTCTGTTATAGAGTTTTACTATAGTAATACTAATGGACTAAGACATTTTAAATGCCTCTAAAAATCACTCATTTTAAGAAAAAACACTTTTTGTTTGGAGTAGAGGCAACAAGAGAGATTCCCCACCACTTTCTGGGGATGACTATCAAGAGTGCCCACCATCACTAGATACCAACTAGTATGTGCCAATCTAAGTACTTTGTTTTGAAGCAATTTTAGATTTACAGAGATTTCATGGATAATCTTCATCCACCTTCCCCTAATGCAATATAACAATAGTACAATGATTAAAATTGTGAAATTAGTGATGGGGTGTATAAGGCTCTAAATTTGATCTCCGCCACCTCAATAAACAAGCTGGCAAATAAACAAATAGTAAAATTAATATTGGTATAATACTGCTAGTTGAACTACAGATTTGATTCAGATTTAAAGTGTTCCATTTTTAGTTCTGAGATCTAGTCCAGGAGACTGTTGCTTTTGTTTTGGTTTGGTTTGATTTGGTTTGGTTTGGTTTAGTTTGATTTTCAGCCAGGGCCCCACTGTGGAGTTCAGGCTGTCATTGGATTTACTATATAGCTGGTCTGGACCTTGCGATTTCCTGTCTCAACCTCCTTAGTGCTGGGATTAAGGGCATGTGTTAATGGTTTATACCTAGATGTCCTCCCCAAAACCTCATGTGCTCATAGGTGGGGATTTCAGGTGGTGATTGGATCATGGGAGCATGATACTCATCAAGTGGGTTAGTCCACTGATGAGTTTAGCTAAACGTGATTTGGGAGGTGAAGCCTGGTTGGAGGAGGTGGGCCACTGGTGGTGTGGCTGGGAAGGGTGTATCTTTCTCCTTCCTTCCTTGATCACTCTCTGTTTCACCATCCTGCCATTAGCAAGCATCATTTGCCATGCTCCTCTGCCGTGACCCCTGCCTTGCAGTCAGTCAACTATGGAGTGAAACTTCTACAAAATGTGCCCCAAAATAAATCTTTCCTTCTTTAAATTGTGGGTGTCGGGTATTGCGTCCCAGCAACAAGAAAGTAACTAAGACAGCATGTATCACTATGCCCAGCAAAACTATGTTACATTTAATCATTTTGGGTAAGTCTCCTTCTATCTGGGTTTTGCTTTGATTTTTTTAATGATCTAGATAATTTTGAAGAGAACTGGTTAGGTATTTCATGGAATGTTCCTGAATTGGGCTTTCTCTGATGTATTCTCATGATTATGGTAAGCTTATGGATGTTCGGAAATGATATCATGGAGATAGAGTGCCCTTCTCATGATATATCAGGGAGCACATGACATCAACATGACTTACTTCATAATGATGTTAACTTTGATCACTTGGGTAAGGAAGCACCTGTCAAGTTTCTCCATTGTACAGTTAGAAAATTCCCTTTCCATACTCTATTCATCAGAAACAATCAGTAAGTTCAACTGACACTCAGGAGAAGGGAATCGGTCTTCACCTTCTAGAGGGAGGACTAGCAAAGAATCTGTGGACATAGATGACCACAATAATTAGCTAATATTTTCTGGTGAGATACTTTGAGGCTACACAAACAGCTCTCTTCTTCAAAGTTTCATCACCAACTTTGGTAGATCTTATCTGCAGCACTTATTACTGTCCTCTAATATTAATTTTCAATTTTCCTCATTCCTTTTACTGTAGACTATGCAGAATATTTTTGTGAGGAAGATTTACTTGCAGAATTTTTTCTTGAGGAAGATTTACTCACAAAATTGCTGCCTTAATTTATTTGTTTATTCATTTGCCTGTTTGTAGCAGTATGGACTTGTGGTTATCTATTTTATTCCTTGGATATAATCCAGTACTATATTTATTTTCTTTTTCACATAGTTCCAATTTGGGCTTGGGAGTAGTTTCAAGTGGGCTCCTATAACCTTTTGATAAGCCCTGTACAGAAAAGAGTTAACCTAGCAGGTTGGAGGCTGCTATTTTTAGTAAGTCCTATTTTTAAGGTTGGCCTTTGGCTGGTGTCTGGGAACCTGGCTTGTGACAAGCACCCCAAACCTATATGAAATGACCTGTACACCAAGAGGGCTGTTTTGACCACCTGAGTCACTGTACACCTGCTTCCTTTGGAGAATTTGTCATTTTGGTTGTAACCTGACAAAGAATGCCTCTGTGACTAGTTCGCAAGAAAAATCCCTAAACTCTGAATCTCGAACGGGCTTCCCTGGGAGAAACATTAGGCACATACTGCTGCATTTTCATTGCTGGAAAAGAAAACCTCCCTGGTATGTACCACCCTGGGTTGGGTTGGAAAGCATAGGAAGCCCCAATGTGTATTTCTCCAGATGACCAATGTGTATTTTCTCCCTAATGATCTGCTACGTAAACTTCCAGTGTCATTATAATAAATTCTAGCCATTTGTGCAACTCCATGCTGAGTTCCGTGAGTCCTAGAAAATTACAGAATGGGTAGGTGGTCTTGGATATCCCCAAACATACCCCAACTTTTGTTTATCTCTTAGTACTTCCTACTTTTTGACACTACAAGAAGCTCCAGACTCATCTTGTATTTTCCTTATTTCAACCATAGAAGCAGCCATTTCTTCAAAGAGTCCTGGTTTCTTTTATTGGAAGATGATATTTGGAAACCAAGATCTGGGTATTCACTGCTATTGAACTGTCATTGCATCTACCCACTTTCAGCAAATAGAGCAACATGTGTGTACACGCAAATTTATATTTATTTTCATGTCTTTCTACTTGTATGCACCACACACACATATTTATGTTTACACACACACACATACACACACCCTGAATTCATACTGATATTACCAGCTTTTATCTAGAACCACACAGCTGATTTTTCTTTGCTTCCTTCTTTGTACTTTTTTTTTCTGACAAGAAAAAACACGGCTTCCATTAGCTACACTTTACTTACTTCTTCAAGCCTAGCATACATATAAAACAGTTTGAGAATTTCTAACTCACATTCTGGAGTTTCTTGTAGTGTCAAGAACACAGTTACAAATGAAGAAAAGTCTTTATGGTACAGTTGGTTTTGCTTTAGGGGCTGAGGATTTAGCTCAGTGGTTAAAGTGCTTGACTTGCAAGCACAAGGACCGAAGTTCGATCCCCAGCACCAAAAAAAAAAAAAAAAAAAAAAAGACAATGACATCAACAACAGAAGTCACAAAAAATGTGTGTGTTTCACACATTGTGTGACTTGGCAAATAAAACACAATAATTATCAATAGTAATATGTGCTTGTGAAAACAGTTGGTTTTGCTTTAGCCTTACAGTATTTAGTCAAAGATGTTTCCGAAGTTACTTAGATCAGCTTCTCTCCCCAGCCCCTCAGCATGTCAGCCTATATTCCATCCTAGGATTCCCTGCATCCTAACTGATTTTTTAAAAATACATATGGTAAATTTTACTTGTAGTTTTAAATAAGTCAAATTTAAAGTTAGAATAGGTGCTATGTGTGTTCACAAGTGAATGCAGTCATGTACACACCACTACAACATTGCACAGAAAAGTTCCATTAGAATCAAGATGTGTTATGGACATGTACCAACTCCCCACAATGAATATAATCATTATGTACAGCAAACATGTACTAATAAAAATTTAATTTTTTAAAAAAGAAAATTAACACAATATCAAATTAAAATTTTGTCTCATGTGATCACTTCTTAGCCGAGGTCTTCCCATCCTTTGATAACCACCGATCTGTTTTCTGTCTCCATAGTTTTGCCTTTTCAAGAAGGGTACATAAATAAAATCAGTTTTTTCCCTTTTTAGGTCTGGCTTCTTTCACTCAGCAAAAATTCACTAAAGATTTATCTGTGTTTTTATTGCTGGGCAGTATTGTGTGTATGTACCACAATTTCTTAATCTGTTCACCTCTTGAGAATATTTCAGTTGATTCTACTTTTTAGTGATTATGAATTAAGCTACAAATTGTTATTTATAGGTTTCTGTGCATACAAATTTTCATTTTTCGTTGGTAAGTAATTAGGAGTGGTCTCATTGAGTCATGCAAGTGTATGTTTAACGTTGTGAGAAACTGCCAAATCAGCTGTGCCAGTTTATATTCCTACAAGCAACAAATGAGATTTCTGGTTGTACCACACCTTAGCCAGTATTTGGAAGAATTCAGTTTTTTAAATGCAGGTATTTGTGGCTGGGGCTGTAGCTCAGTGGCTGAGCACTTACCTAATATGCACAAGGCTCTGGGTTCAATCCTTAGTACAAAAAAGTAACCATCCTAACTGTTATGTTGAGGTATCTTATTGTGATTTTCATCTGCATTTCCCCATGGACTAATGATTTGAGGCACCTTTCCATATGTTATTTTCCACTTGTAGATCTTTGGGAAAGATAGCAAGATGCAGTTCTTTTGTCTTTTTTTCCCTCTTTTATTTTTTTAATTGAGTTGTTTGTTTTCTTGTTGAGTTACAAGTTCTTTATACAAGTAATTTATTGGGTATGTGGTTTACAAATATTTATGCCAATCTATAATTTTCCTTTTTATTCATTTAATAGTGTTTTTTTTCAAGACCAAAGTTTTAAGTTCTGATAAGGCATGAAGATCCCAAGTTCAAGGCCAGCCTAGACAATTTAATGACACCCTATGTCAAAAGAAAAAAGAGAAGAAAGGGCTGAAGATGTAGCTCAGTGGTAAAGTGCTTGCCTAGCATGCATAAGCCTCTGGGTTCAATCCTAAGTACTGCAAAAATAATAATAAGTAATAATAACAATAATCCTGTAGTCATGATTAATTTTAGTTATGAAGATAAAACTAAGTTTTTGCAGTGATTATATTAATCAGAAATATATTTTCATAAATATGGATTAGTTTAAGCTATTTAATAGCTTGAAGTTATTTTTCCCCACATAATTTGAATTAAACATAATTAAAATAACGTTGTGGCACCCTATGAATTGTAACCAATCTAATATGTAAATTTCTTACTTGCATCAACTGAAGGCTAAATGATGCCATGCTAGCTACCCAAATGAAGTATTTCTAGTAGATTAAATAGAGAAGAAAGCAGGCAAATTAAGTAATTTGTAGCATACCAATTGCATATTATAAATGGATTTTATTTCTTTGGCTCTTGTCTTTGTCAGCCCAGTTTTAACAGATTATTGGAAGAACTATGGCAGTATAAACTCCAAAAAGAATTTGTCCTGAATAATAATTTTTTTCAATTTTATTTTGGAGTACCTTATTAAGCAATGAAAAATTCAATATTGGATTTGGGCCCCAAAACAAACTCATTGTTCAAACTGAAAAGTAATAATAACAACAGCCCAAATTTTGTCCAAAATCACCATCAAATTAGGTCAGCAAGTAACAGAAAGCAAAAGGAACTCTTGCTGCCCCCCCGCCCTCCATGCACACATCTTTTTTTGGAACTGGAGCTACACCTTGAATCATTACGCCTCCCACAAGCCACATGGAGGCCCGAGTACATGTGGCAAAGGGGATCAGTGGGATCTGATATTCATGTGGGAGAAGGACCACCTTTTCTAATTTGCATAGAGGTATCAAATGGAGTAATGGAAGCCCTGGTTGAAGAATCTTTTCCTGTGCTGGCCTGTAGAATCTGCTAGGATATATATGGCTGCAAGTCAGGACACATGACAAACAGTGGTTTAAGAAAGGAACTCACTTATCTAGCCAAAGATGGTTCCAGGGTTGAGAAATGACTCCAGGATGCTGCTAAAGATCAGTTGTTTTTCCACTCTGACATCTCCAGTCTTGAATGTTCATCTCCTACTAACAAAATTGCTGCTGCTGCTTCAGCATCATAACCTCATACAACTGTATGGATCCCTCATTTGTTTTTATCAGGGATAAAGAACATTCCCTGAAGTAAACACTTCCTCCTGCTCCAGCAGAATTCCTTTCATCTATCATTGGTCATAACTGGATCATGTAGTTACAGAAGAGCTGGGAATGACAACCTAAAAGGGAAGAGGAGAGCTACCAACCAACAATGTGGGTGACCACATCCTTGAAGGAAGAATCTCTTTTCTACCTCCCGTCTCAAAGGCAAACTTCAAGTCTTGGTGACAAACGGCATTTCAACCACATGTTTTTCTTTTTTTTATTAGTACATGTTTGCTATACATAAACATATTCATAATGGGGAATTACTATACATATGGCATCTTGATCCCTTTACTTCTCCTTCCTCTCCTCTCCTTCCTCTCTACCCTCTTTCCCAGCTCCCCTTCCCATCTTCACAAAGTTTTTTTTTCCCTGTTTCCCTTCTCTTTTTTCTCTTTAAATTCTTTATACTTTGGGTTTCTCATATGAGAGAAGCCATGTGATATGTAACCTTCTGTGTCTGATTCATTTCACTTAGCATTATGGTCACAAGGTGCATTCATTTCCCAACGGATGACTCGAATCTATCCTTCTTGTGGCTGAGTAGTAATCCGTTGTGCTTATATACCACATTTTCACTATTCATTCATCTGTTGCTGGTCATATTAGGCTGCTTCCAAGATTTAGCTCTTATGAGTTATGCTGCTATAAATATGGGTATTTATGTATCACTGTAATATGATGTCTTTAACTCTTCTGGGGAGATATGTGGAAGAGGTATAGCTGGTCAAATGGAATTTCTGTGTTTAGTTTTTTGAGGAATCTCCCTCCTGACTTCTATAGTGTCAACCACTCTTTTCTATAACTCTGGAATCTCTTGAAAAACTTCATAATCTCTCTACTATGTCTCACTTGTTCAGACTAGTTGGAAAGAAGGTACATCTGAGTTATAAAAAAAATTATAGAATAGTTTTGGGACCTTATATGCCTAACACTTTCTATTGCAGCTTATCGAGTAGGTCTGGGCTGAAGTAATCTCTCAGAGAAAGCTTTATTGAATAAACATTAACCCTCGAAATGAACACATTATAGGAAAATCTATCAGTCTTCTTAGGCATGTTTTTTCCTGAACTCTCCCACTTCAGCCCTGTTTACGATGTGTGTCTTCTGTGTGTGTAAGGTGAAGAGGAGTTAATCAGAGAGAAAGGAAAGGAACTTGGGCAAGTTAACCCTATACTGGCTTCTTAAAGTAGCCATAACTCAATTTTTTCTTTTTTTGTATGGAAAGGTTCTTTCTGTTAAAAATTTATTTTGATTCACTCCACTTTAGTTCTGGTGTCTTTCTCTACTCAAAAGGTATTTGTGAGCAGGGCATGGTGGCACACACTTATAATTCCAGCTACTTGGGAGGCTCAGGCAGGAGAATTCCCAGTTGGAGACCAGCTGGGCAATTTAGCAAGATCCTTATCTCAAAATAAAAATAAAAAGTGCTGAGGATGTAGTTCAGTGCTAAAGCACTCTAGGTTCTACCCCTAGTACAGTAATAAAAGAAAAAAGTTACATATATCTGAAAATTTAACTGTATTTTCCTAAATATTAAAGCATGGATGTCTAATCAGAATCTTGGTATTTAGAGAAATCCTATTTGTGAATTTTTCTCTAAAACAAAAAAGTCCATCACTGAATCAAATAAACACTCCCTAGTTAAATGTTTTTTTCTCTCTTAATTTTTAAAATTAGTACATGTTTGTACTCCATAGTGATTACACTTATTCTGGGGAGTTAGTACACATACATAACACATCTTAATTCTATTTACATCCCCTTTTCTTCCTCTCTCCCTCTACCTCCTGGGCCCCTTCTCATTTGCAAAAGGTCTTTCTCTGTTTCCTATTATTCATCTTTTATTTTGCTCTTTAAGGTTATTTATTTGTAAACATTGATTTATGTATATGAAATTTTACTAATATATGGTATACTTTTCTGCCTTGGTCATTTCTTAGTTATAGTATTTTAATAATACCCACATTTCTCTTAAAAATTTCCAGGTAAGCTCTTATTTTCATGCACCATAAGTAAGACACTCTCTGTCTCCCTCTTTCCTCCTTCTCCCTCTCTCTTTCACACACACACACTCTCACACACACACACACACACGTGGACACACACACCGTAAACACACCAAACCCCCACTTATGTAGAGAAAACCCCCACCCTGCCAAACTTATCTTTTTCCTTAGTGAAGCTTTTAGGAAAATATATGAGCTAGCTTCTTTCTTTCCCCTCTACACCTCATTTCTAAGACCAATAAATTAAATCCGATCTGCGTCATTCTCATGTGAAAAGTGCTTCCTTTTCTTTCAGTGTCCTGGATTTGCTGAAGAGCACAATAGTAAGAGCCTAGAGCACAGTGCGTCAAGATCAGCCAAGCAGGCAGTTACTCACCACTGCGTCCCCAGAGTGCCTCCTTTTCAGTAGTGTATTTAATTTTAATTCATGTTATGCTCCTGCATTTTTTCCAGAGAGGCTGACAAAGCAAAAGACCCATCGTCCCTAATTATACAAAGTCTGATTACTTCAAATACCCTTTCAGCACCATTTTTATAAGGAAATGAACACTTCACTATGTACTAAGGACACCTTCTCTATGTAATGAACTTGCTCAAATCGTTTTGGAAGCCACTTCAGCCGCACACCTTCTACAGGGCCTAAAGGAAGATTTTAAAGTGTTTTCATACCAAATGGTCCACACTTACCTTCTGTCAGGAAGTCTTGCTTGAAAGAGATGTTCTGTGCCAGGGGCCTTTTACAGCCTCTCCCCTGAGGGCGTGAGGAGGTCTCAGCAGAGGTGGCAAGGTGAAGGTTGAAGCAGAACAGCACACTGATGACCCCCGGCACAGCCACTGCAGTTCCACTTGATGGGACTCTGGCAAACAGTCATTTCTGGACGAGCTGATGTCCTCAGCCTTTGGTAGGAAATGTCATTGAGCTGAAAAGCGGAGATGGCACAGCTGTGCTTTCTGTCCTCATCCAGACTAGTTTTCATGTTTGAGGAGCAAGAGGGCTCAGAGGTAATAGCTGGAGACCCCCACACAGTTCAGAGTCTTGCAGTTGAGCGAGGCAGCTATGCACTCTGAGCTGCCAGTTTTTCTTCCAGAAGGAGCAAATTGCTCTCAGGCAGACCTGGTTCAAGTCCTGGCTCTGTCAACAGTACTTGTTGCATGATAATGGACAAACTATTTGGCCCTTCTGACTCTTCTTATTTGGAAAATGGTAATGATAAATTCCTGTCAACTTTCAAACCCTTCCATGATACACACAGGTAGAGAGTAAAAAGTCAGAAAGCATCTAACTTTTAAAAGCCTCATGATAGTTTCCTTTCTTTTCTTCCCTTCAAAATATATTTCCCATACTGATGTGGAGTGAGAAGAGCCCTCAATCAGAGACATGGCAGGCAAACAATTTGTAGCTGCCTTGCCTATGCACGCTAGTGGGCGTGTACACTGGGGCAGTTTAAGAGAACATCATCAAAAACAGCCATAAAGATGAATCACATAATATGTCTCCTCCATCTGCTTTTACAAGATGAAATCTCAGAGTTCCCAGGGCCTGGGACATCCAAATGCATCTTTTCACTCTTGGCTCAAATAGCTACATGGCCATCTGTCACTTTTAAGACTGAGACTGTACATACTGTTGTGGAAGTCCAATGTGCTGTAATGTCCTCTGGACATTCCTTTCTAGAATAAATTTGCCAATACTTTTTAAAATTCTTGCATACACATACAGCAACTTTCAATTCCCAAGTTGCCTCTCATTCCTCAAATCCCTGTTAGATCTTCCTTCCTTAGAGACACTTGCTGAGTTGCTGGCGGAGTGAGCTTGCTCCTTTCTCCTTGCATTTTCTTTTCTACTCAGGGCAGCTCCATGCCCAGCTGGTGGACTATTGTCTAGATTTGTGAAACAGGAGCAAATGTCATCAGACCTGAAAGAAGTGGAGGAAGCCCTTGTTGTATAATCTCCCTAAGAATATTTTATTTCCCATAATTCTAGGGTTGGGGCTGGATGCATGGCTATTCATCCTTGTGCCTGTCACTCAAAGGAGAAAGAACTCTCTTCCTTTTGCTTGATCTAGTAGTGCCCTCCAAAAAGAAGAAATAAATCGTAGATCCAACTCTTTTTGGTTCATCTGCATGACTGCTTGTTCATTCTTCCCTCCTCCAAACCTATTCTGAACTACTCGTTTTTGACACTGCCTTAATGGAGACAGCTCACTCTTTCCCCCAAGTAATGCTGCTTGTCTAGTCACACCTTAAAGCAGGAGTGTTCAGGGTGATAGGAAGCATGAGAGTGGTGAGGGAACCTTGTGGAAGGCACCAAGGCCCCTCTGCAAAGAAGGTGTCCCGGTCACTGTGAGTCATAACTCAAACACTCAAAGGGCACCCTTCTCTTTAGATTAAGAGACTTTAGAACCACATTTAGCCTTTCACTTTACCCCAGTTCCTTCCTCTAACATGGGTCAATAAGTACTCAGCTAGAATTAAGCACAAGATTAACAATATGGACTATAAAGCCAACAGTATTTACACAATGCCAAATTTTATCCATCCAGCCTAAAGACTGATTGTACTTTATTCCTCAACTCCATGGCTAGTCACTGAGGTTCTACCTTCCTAGGACTACACACTGAGAAACAACAAAGAAAAGTATCTGCTAATCTCTAAAAACCAAGGATCTTTGTGACTGGATCAGTTGCTTTTGCATTCAGTCTTAAGACAACACAACTGTTACCCTTAATAGGCCAAATTTCTCCACTCTCCCTCTTTCTTAAATCAAACAGTAAATTCTATTGCTAGCTGCCTGGCGTAGGACACTGAAACTTAGGATCAATTTTCTGACCCAGCTACAACCTTAAATAAATCACTTAGAGTTCCTGAGTGTTGTTCTTACTTCATATGTAATATTCATCTCAGGGTCTGCCAACACTTAAACTCACAGAATCAGTCATTGTAGAGAGTCATGGTAGAGATATAATAACATAAACAAATAAGATAGCATCACAGTGAGGTAGCACTCTGAGCATTGAATAGCTTTACCCATATAAACAATTATTAGATATGAATAATAGTAACTTTTATTAACTCCAAATCTGCTCTACTATTTTCATATAGAACCCTAAGGTTCTCCATCCATTCTCTATTCCTAATATCGTATCATTATGTTTGATTTGTGCTTTCCAACATCTTCCTTCCCTGACTCATGGAACACACATGCACACACACCCACACACACACACATGCGTGCACACACACATATCTTATAATTTTTTATCCATTATTCTAATTTCTGTCAATCAATTTCTTACTCATCACACATTTTACATTCTCATAATAACTGCATTTATCTATAATTTGCTGTTGCCCTGCATAGAAAGTGGATATAGTAGATATAGCAATTAACAGGGTCTATCAGTCAGGTTTCAGTTCAGGAAGCAGAAACAATCCTAGGTTTTTTAATTAGAAAGGGATTAAAAATAAGGAATTAAGTACCTATAAAATTCATTAGAAGAGCTAAAGAAACTGAAGTCAGGGACCTAACTTGGGTTCTACATTTCAAGGACACAGTACAATAGTCATACTTCAGAGACCAGCTGCCAAAATTTCCTCTCAATGCCCATGACTTCGGTGACTAGAATTTGGTAATCACTGGAATGTGCGTGCTGCCCTCAAACACACCTCTACAGCATTGTTTATTGGCAACACAATAGAAGGTGACTTCTACCTCACTCTGCCTTCTAAATCTCACATAAGGAAATTCTCAGGTAGAATCTAATTACTGTCCAGAGATTTAGCTGCAAAGGAGTTCAAGAAATATAGTTTCTAATTTTATAAGCCCTAAAGTTCAAGCAAATACATAGGAGGCTTTGGGAATGGAAGCCTACTTCTGACTGACAGCAATCCACCCAAGGCAAGAACTCTATTCTTTGTAAACAAGGAACAACACAGTTATGGTGTAGGAGAATGCTTCAGGGGAGAAGGTAGAGGGTGCTTAGATCCTTACACCTGTTGGGTTTTATTTTTGGCATTCTTTTTCTTATTTTTTAAGTCATATAACTTAGAATAGGAATAGAAAATGCACGGAGACTACAGCCTTAAGAAAAATCATTCCATATTTATTAGACAAACATTTTTTGAACCCTTATTGTGTACCAGACTATGACAGGCAGTGGAGATACAATAGTGATCAAGATAGAATCAGTTCCTGCTCTTAGGGAGATCTTCAAAGAGAAGGATATTAAGATTGCCTTGGCTAACCAGGTTCAAAATCCACCTCTGCTACTTAATCACTGTGTTGCCTGAACAAGTTATTTAACCTCTCTATTTCCTCATCTATACAACATATATAATCAAAGAACTTATGTCACTAAGATATAATGAAAATAAATGAGATAATGTCTGTCAAGTACTAAGCATACTTCCCGTTGTATGATAGGGTCTGAATAAATGTTGGTAGAAGGTGTAATCAAATCAAAAGGTAATTGCAACGCAGGACACTATGATAGGAGCTATCCTGCAGGAAAATCAGCATGTATGAGAACAGAGGTTAAAGCAGACCAAGTGGCTCACAAAATGCTAAAGAAATCAAGTAAATTCTAGGTTTAGACAGTTACCTATAAAGGACGGAGATGAGAAAATAACATTTATTGGTTAGGAGAGAGCATGTTCACTTGATGACTAAAAGAAGTTCAGAACATGGCCGGAATAAGGAGAGTAAGGTGAAGATGGGAGGCCATAAAGAGCCAAATCATAGCAGAACTAGTTAGGTTTTTTGGAGAATTTGAATTTTATTTGGAGGGTACTGGAGAGGACTACTGAAGGACTTAAAGCCAGGAAGAGTTATGATCTGATTTATATTTTAGAAAAAAGTCCCTTCAGCTGGAGTAATAGAGAATGGTTCAGAGGAAGGAAAGATTAGTGGCAGGAAGTTCACCCAAAATAATTCTTCAGTAATTTAATAGGGAGAATTTAAGGAGTAATGGAAAGACAAAGAAAAATGGAAAAATTCTGGAGACATTTAATAAGTAACAAGCTAGAATGTAAGGTATGCTTTTTTCCCTGTCATCTTCCTTTATCTTCCTTTATTCTACTGCTTTACTTACTTTAATTAGGAAAAAAATCTTTCAAATAAGTTACCTTCTTAATAAACAGTGCTATCTAGTCTATTAGTGACCTTCAGAAGCGTGTGTCCCTTGTTAGCTATTTAACCTCATTTTGAGTTTAATGCCTTTTGGGGAAAAGGATGGTGAAGGGACTGTATTTGTATTTGGCTTTTGCTTTAGTGGCCCACAAATCCTTGTAGGCCTTCTGTCCCCTCCAGTCTTAGGATAAACTTTTGATCTAAACTTCTCTAAGCAGCCACCTTAGGTTTATCAAGAAGGATCATGTCATACCACCTTTTTCATTCTTCTTCTGGTTCCCAGCCTGTTTTTAATGTGGAGTTTAGTTTTGGATGTGTTTGAGTATTAGAACAATAACCCTTGCAACCTGTGGGGGACTTATTGTGGTCAACTTGAGCAGGAACACCCAGCTGGACTGAGTTGGTGGATTCTGGGCATAGAGGATCCACCTGAGGATTGTTGCTGACACAACATAAAGGAGAACAGGGGCAGATGATGGGGGCCGGCTGTTTCCCAGGAGAAGCTCTGTTGTGGCTGGTTTTCTTGAAGGGAACTCAGCTGTTCTCATAGCAGGTGGAGCTCGGGGCCTTGCTGTTGTCCAGGATGGCTGCTGTTCACTTCAGGTGAGCTCTGGTCTTCGTTTCTGCTGCGAGCATCGTATCCTGGTGCCAGTGTAGATTTCTTCAGCCTTTTAGTGCAGACACAAATGTACATGGGACATTGCTGTGGGCTACCAGCCCTTGACTGGATCTTTTAGGTCTTCAGTGCATAGGTAGAAATTCTGCACTCTTCCTGCATTTGACTTGTGCGTGAATGTTGTAATGTGTAAGTGTCCTGTATTAAATCTGCTCTCTTGCAAACCATTGACTCTAGAAAAGTAACTAATACAAAAAATTGGTACCAGAGAAGAGGGGTCCTTGCTATGACATTGCCTGACCAAGTAGCTTAAGAGCCTTTGGAATTAATTTGGAAAGATTTTGAGAGACCAGCCAAAGAGGCAGCCCTGGAATGCTCTAAACTTATTATATGAGAGACTCTGGTCAGAACATGGAAAACCAGAGTAACTGATGTAAATGCTGCTGGTTAGGATGAGGCTTGGGACGCCTCTGTTGAGAAGGACTGCATTGGCTACTGGATCCCAGGAGGTATATGTGTGCTTTGGCAGAAGTTGGTCTGCATTTTGCTTGTGTTTGGAGATATTGCCTGGGTGGCAGGAAAATTTCAACACAGTCTAGTGGGCAGCATAGTTACTATTGAGGGCTTTTGGCCAGATCTATGTTGGAAATCGAGAGCAGAGAGCCAGCAGAGTGGCTTAAAGTGTTTGGCCAGTGGGCAGCTGTGGATTGCAAGGATGAACAGAGAAGAACGTGGTTGTGGAGAAGAAACAGGACAATGGAAAAATGACTCGAGGCCTTTGACCAGAAGGAAAATGTGTATTTGGGGTGCAAGAGATTCTTTGGGGTGTTTCTTAGTGTTGCCACGCTCTGTTGTTAAAGTTAATGGAAACCAAATGAGTTTTAAAATTCAGAGTCATATTTTTTTAATGTGGATGCACTGTATTGGTATGTTGCACTTTGTAAACTATTTATTTGTAAACTGTTTTTTAGAACAAGCAAGAGACAGAAGAGTTGTTGTATGTATAGTTGTAGTTTTTGGACACCTGTTTGTAGTCAGTGTTGAGACGCCTTTGAATATTTGTTTCTGGTGCAGGAATGAGTGCACTAAGAATTGTATTGTTGATGTAAATCCGAATAGACCAACATACATTAACTCTTTACAAAGCTGCCACTAAACACTATGGTTTAAAGAAGTGTGTCTGGTTATCAAGTTGAGCAGGAGTGGATTATGGCGGACTTATTATTGTGGTCAATTTGAGCAGAAACACCCAGCTGAACCGAGTTGGTGAGGTTCTGGGTGTGGAAGATCCACCTGAGGATTGTTGCCGACACAACATAGAGGAGAACGGTAGCAGAAGATGGGGGCCGGCTCTTTCCCAGGAGAAGCTCTGTTATGACTGGTTCTCCCAAAGGGAACTCAGCTGTGCTCATTGCAGAAGGAGCTCAGGGCCTTGCTCTGCTTGGGGATGGCTGCTGTTTGCTTCTAGGAAGCTCTGGTCTTCATCTCTGCTGTGAGCATTGTATCTTGGTTCCAGTAGAGATTTCTTCAGACTTTTAGTGCAGACATGGATGTACATGGGACATTGCTGTGTGCTCCCAGCCTTGATTGGATCTTTTGGGTCTTCAGTGCATAGGTAGATGTTCAGAACTCTTCCTGCATTTGGCTTGCATGTGTGAATTTTGTAACTTGGCCTTTTCCTCTATTAAATCTGCTTTCTTGCAAACTGTTGACTCTAGAAAAATAGCTAATACATAACGCCACTGACGAGGTGAGTGTAGGCAGAACTCTCTTTTGGCTCTAATTGAGTTGACTAAAATGGTTCCATGGCTCAAGCTGTTCCCAATGGGATTGTGTCTCTACAATGTGACACAAGGAACAAAAACGAAGTCAATGAATGTGGGATACTGAAAGTCTTGTTCAGTCTGTGCCATAGTGAGCCACAAGAAACCAAATTATTCTAAGGAAGCAGCAGAAACCAAGAAGCGAGAATGACACTGATACACAGCACGGACAGCAGTTTATGGGAAAGGTGAGACAGGTGGGAAGGGAAAAGAGAGAGAGTAAGGGACAGACTGGAGGAGTTTAAAAGCTTCTAGATGCCACATCAGAGACTAATTGATCTTCCTTGAGCTTTAACTTCCATTCTTGGGAAAGATGTTCTCTTTTAATGGGATTATGATCTTAAGGACAGTGTCATCCAGAATTCCTAACAGTCATGATGCCTTAAAATGGACATTGGTATTCTCAGATGGGTATCTAAGTATAGATAAGTCACCCAGGAAAGTAAACTAAAAATGTTGAGAGAGTGAGAGAGAGAAACAAAGCAATCATGTATTATTTGAACTCTTGGATATCACTGTGCCTAAAGTTATATCTGTTCCTTAGATTTTCCAGTTATGTGGATCAATAAATCCCCTTTTTAGCTTTAGTCCTAGTTTGAATAGAGTTTCTGTTATTTCTGAAATAATCCTGAGTAATACAGTCATCTTTAAAATCCCAACGTGTACAGTTACTTTGAGGTATCTCTCTCCAGCAAAAGAAAGAATATAAATTCTGAAGGTTGAGACTAGCATGTCCAACTGGTATAAGTTTCTCTTATGCCTCCATTCCCTCTGAAATTAGTTATTACTGACAAGGTATTAGCATAGCTCAGCTGCACCTGTTACCTTCTGTGTCTAAATTTTTTGGGGGGCATCATGTAATTGAAATACCAGGTTAAATATGACTTAGATACATCATGAAGTGTTGACCTAATGGAAAAAAGTTGTATTTTAAGTTCCCTGTTCTTTAATGCTCCCTCGAGTCAAATAAATTTTCCATTTGGGTGATTTAAAGGAGGGAGGCAGAGATATTCTCAGATGTCATTTCAGGGAATGATTTTACTTCTTAATCAATTATACTTCTTTCCAAGTCTGTTGGAACTGATTTTTCTATCTCCTGTTTCTGCTCTTGGGAAAAGAAATATAAGTAGTGATAGCTTCAGTCTAAAGATGAAATAATTATTTATGCCATCCTAAATATTTGAGAGAAACCATGAAGAATAAAATGAGAAATATCCTAGTTAGCTGAAGAAATTTACTTTTAATGGTATATAATTCTTATTGGTTACAGGGACCCATGTACAGTTTTTTCCTCTCACTGTGGTGCCAATAGTATTGCCATTTTTATAATTGATAACCACATTAGCTCTACTTCTGAAGTTTACCTTGACGAACGGAATGCGCAGAAAGAGAACTGCACATATGTAGAGAACTCGGAGAATTCTAATGTGTGACTTTATCAGAGTAATATTTTTATCAGGAAAACATAACATATATATTCAGTACCTTCCTTGATCCTTGTGTGTGCCTTTTTTCTCTTCCTATGAAGGATGATCCCTGATAGTATTTTGGAAGTCAGCCTCGTAAACATGAAATGTTCTTACTCTGCTTTGCGATAAAAATATGAGTAATCTTCATGAGGTAAATAAGGAGATAAGTGAGTAAACATATCTATTCATTACATATGCATATTTACAGACCCAGTAGACAGCAATGCCTGCCCCATCAGCTCAAGGATGCACAGCAGGGAAAGTTCTGGGCTGGATTGTCTGCCTAGAGTCATTAGGAAGCGAACCTGACTGGAGCAGACTGTAAGAGTGAGGCAGCAGGAGAAAGACTCTGGTTCCTCCTTTTCAACCTAAAGCAATTTCCGGCTGTCAGAAAGTTGAAATATTGGACGAAATTATATTACCTAAGTTAAAATAAGCACTCCTGAGAATAGTTCACCGTATATATATTAAGGTACATGTATTATGCAAGAGTTGATATCCCTATTTCTATATCTTATGAACCAGTACTGGAATCTTCACTACAGACAAATTCATTGTTAGTTTTTGGTTGTTTTTTCCCTGCTGGCTGATATACAGGCTTCTGACACATCTCCAAAGCCATTACCCTCTAAGATTCATATTTCTAGAAATGTCCTTGACAAACCCATCAATAGAAACAACTAAACACTTAAAAAACAATAGGTATTTTGTAACTAGCAAGTGTATAGTCTGACCTAAAGCTAACAATGGGTTTTTAAAGAAAATCTCAGTTAATTGTTTGATCCGTACAGCAACCTTGTAAAGTACGTATGTCATGTACTATAGCATCCCCCCATTTTATGGATAATAGTTATAGCTGACTTTTTAAAGTGTGCATTATCTGCCAGACTCTAAGCAGTTTCCCAAACTATTTCATATATGTATTCATATATTTTAACAACCTAGAGATAAACATAGTTCCAATTGGCAAAACATTTAGCAACAAAGGACTTGCCCAAAGCTACACATTTAGCAACTGACAGAGCCAGGGCTTGCTCTCCATGTTTTATACTCTAAGTCCAGAGCCCTCTTTAGGGCGTACATGAATTAGAAGTAAGAATCATGAAAATTACAAGAAATTATTCAGATCACAATCTAATTTTAGAATTTAAATTATTGAGATACAACCTATCATCTGTAAATATATTTATTGCATCACATTATAAATCCTTACCTCATTGTTACTCCCTGGGCACTGGGCAGGTAAAAAGATTATTGTGTTTTATTCATCAATGTTTACTGAACACTATCCTGTATAGGAATTTGAATTGAATTTTTTTGTAATTAAAATGAACTTGAAGAGTTAAATGACTTTCCAATCAAACCAACATATTATACTGAATATTGCTGCCCACACAACCATTTTTCCTGGATAAAGAGGAAGGGAAAACCTGAAAAGCTGCTAGCTTAGTCTATTCTGGCTGCCATCACAAAATACCATAAACTGAGTAGTTTATGAACAACAGAAACTTACTTCTCACAGTTCTGGATGCTGGGAAGTACAAGTCAAGGTGCCAGCAGGTTTGGTGCCTGGTAGTGCCTGTACCTGGTTCATAGATGGTGCCTTCCTGCCGTGTCTTTACATGGCAGAAGAAACTACTAGCTTTTGAGGGCCTTTTTCAAAATAAGGGCACTAATCACGTTCATGAGGGCTCCACCCTCAAGACCTAATCACCTTCTCAAGACTCTACCTCTTAATACTCTGTCACTTTGGAGATTGTTTCAACACATGAATTTTAGAGGGACACAAACATTTAGACCACAGCACCTGGCAAGCAATTCTTTGTCTGTTCTTCTACCTCTGCTAAGACATCCCAACATAGACCATCTACTATATGCTCAGTGTTCTACCTACATTGCCTCTACTCTTCATATCTCTGTGGCTTGGTAGATAACTGTTATCATTTTACAAATGGGTGAGTGTAGCATACAAGTGAAGCAAGATGAGAGTAGGTTTGGATTAAGAGCAAGGCTTTCAATCAAAACTATCAGGGCTTGAATCTGGCCCTATACACATCAGCTGTTGGAAAGTTTCTTAATTTCTCTGCTTCTGTGTGTTCATCTCTAAAATGGGAGCATCATATAAATTCATACAGATATTATGAGTGCAAAATAAGTTAAATGGTCTATAGTGTCAAGGTTTGTAGTAAGAGCCAATGAATCTTAGCTACTATTGTTAATTTGGTGCTAGAGCTAAATCTGAGGGCCTCTTCCCTGTACCTCTATTTTTTTCCTAGGTGATCTCATTCAATTCCATGACTTTAAATACAAAGTATACCGATGACTCCAACATTTGTTTGCCATACTGGTAGAGCATAAGTCAACTCATGTCAGGTCTCTCTCAAAATCACTCCAATAACTTCCTATCTTTCTTTCTCAGAGCCAGAGTCCTAACCAGTGTAAATGAGGTGCTCCGTAATCTGTCCTATTTCTCTGATTGATCTCCTAGATCTTCCCACAGTCTTTTCTTTCTTCAGCCAGCCTGGGGTTGATTGTTGAACAGTCCCAAACCCTCTTGCTTCTGAGAGCCTTTGTAATTGCTGTTGGCCTGGTATGCCCATCTCCAGATACTCACACTACATATTCCCTCACTTTATTCAGGTGTTTACAGTCCCAGAATCAGTGTTTGGTAGGTGGCATAGATTCAATAATTATTTATTGCTTAACTATAATTATGTTAATTACCCAGATAGTAAAATCTCTTGTTCTATCTACCCTAGTAATCTGCATCCCATGGCAGCGAAGATACAAATTTCACTAATTTCATATAATAGTTCTTAAGACTCTTGTATTTAAGCTAGAAATTTTATGTGTATTAAAGTTGATTTACTATTCAGCAACACTTAACAAATATTTACTGCACATCTACTACATACTCTTGGATAAGAAGCAAGAGATCACTACTATGGGATAGAACTTTAGCCAAAAAACTTGAAGCCCAGTAAAGGTAATTCTTTGTATTTATGAATCTCTAAGCTAATTATTGATTCTATCTATTGTGTCAAAATAGAATGTTTAAGCATCCCTCAAACTTTTTCT
This sequence comes from Hystrix cristata, assembly GCA_004026905.1. NCBI lineage: Eukaryota > Metazoa > Chordata > Mammalia > Rodentia > Hystricidae > Hystrix > Hystrix cristata. Next base: position 37,923 of record PVJO010007808.1, on the reverse strand, counting down.
TCCCCCATCTTTACTAATCTCAGCCCACTCGTTTGCTTAACCCAAATTTTTAGACATTTTCTTAGATTTCCCATCCTCTGTATTCATCTGCAAAGTCTGTAAACTACAAAATCTATGAAACTTATCCTGGGGCCATCTACTTCTCATCCCCTCCACCTCTATGAAACCCTAGTCTCAGGACAATCCTACTAGCCAAGGCTCTCAGCAGAATTTCCTAAATCCTCCTTGTCTTCCCATTTGTATCCGTTTAATATATAACATAAATTACATACTAGTCTCCTAAAAGCTTCCTTTTGTTATTCCACTATAAATAATTCCACTCAGAAAAATGTCTGACCCATTATCCTAGCTCTCAAAGCCCTATTTGATTTGGCTGTAATCACCAGTACAATCTTCTTTCTTCCCATTTCTCCCTTGCCTTTCATTTCTATGAGCACAGGAAGCCCTTCTCTGTCCCCAAATATTTGTAATAGCAATTCCTTCTCATCTAAACGGTCTCACCTTAGAGGTCATCTTTCTGGAGAGGCCTTCTTAGACTATCTGATTTTCCTCTCTTGTTCACTCTGTTCTTTCAGAGTAGATTGTACTCACTAACTGTGCATTGCACTATTAGTGTCTAATGTTTTCTTTCTCTGTTTATTTTCTCTCTCCCTCCAGTGGAATTTAAACTCAATGAAGATGCAGGCTTTCCTATATCAGCGGGGTTCATAACAGCACTTAATACACAGTGAACATTCAGAAAACACTTGTCAAATGATAAATCTTTGTCTTAACTTTGATAGTGTATGTAGGACAAAAATAATATATCTTCTCCATCTATATTCTCTCAGCTGATAACATTGTTTCATCCCACACACTGAACAAAAACAGCAGAGGAATGGCTTTTTCTTTTCATTTTTTGGAAACCCCTAAGCCAAGATTTGGATTCAGGTCAATAGTAGTTCAGAATTATTAGGTGTTGGGGAAGGGATGAAGACAATTGTCATTTATCATTTAAAGTTTTTAGGAAGTAAGAACGAAAATTCTTAAGATCAAACATATTTGAAGTTAGAGGTGTTAGACCAAGTCAATGGGTGAGAGAAGAATGTTAGAATGAAGGAGGGAAAATAAATCAGAAGAAAGGAAGAGGTATAGAGTTCACACTATAAGTATCCATGGTGCTGGGCTTGGGCATCAGGTCTTACCTTGTAGATTAACCTCCCCCCACAAAGGAAAGTAATGTAATGAAGTAGGGTGGGGAGGAAAGATAAAGGGTGGGGTGGGGCATGAGGACCAGAGACGAGAAAGAAGCTAGAAAGAAAGACGAGAGAGAGAAGCGAGGAGAGCAGTACAAAAGCAGCCTCGGATCTCGCCGGAGCTGCAAGCGTTAAGGGGAGGCGGGGAGTGACGCGGTTTGCGTCTGGAGCGGCTCCTTGGAGTCCACAGCATCCACCGCCGGAGCCTCGCCTTCCTTTCTCCCTCTGCAGACATATCGAGACACAAAAAGAGAGGCAGCCTCTGGACCACTGCGAGGGACCCAGCCGCGCCATGACTGAGACCACGAAGACCCACGTTATCTTGCTGGCCTGTGGCAGCTTCAATCCCATCACCAAAGGGCACATTCAGATGTTCGGTGAGTCCTCCCGCCCACCTCCGGAGGCTGCTTCCTCTCCGTTCCTTTCCCCGGCACCTGTGTTTTCCAGGGTGATTGAACGGGAAGGCGTGTGCCCTCCGGCGGGCGTGGGGCTGCTCCTGCAGGGCGAGGTCAGCCCCTCCACGCGGCTCGGCTCCCTGGAGGGGACGCAGACTGCGTTTCCAGGCGTAGCGCCGGCCGGACGCCTCACAGGGGGCCGGGGTGGGGGCGGGGAGGGGCCGGAGGAGAGAGTCCTCCGGAGCCGGGTTCTGCGGGCCAGAACCCATGCCGCGGTGCGGTGGTTTGACTACTTGGCGGCAAGGATCGGATGGGGACGGAGGTTTGGGTGTAGAGAAGCGGGCGGGGATTGGAGATAACGTGCTGTTTGTTTAGGATGGGCAGAGAGCTCAAAGGAGTTAAATATGCCTGGGAGACATAAACACACTCGCAAACGAAACCCCAGCGACGAGGACAGGGACTGGGGCTTCAGGAGCTGAAGACCGGCGGCCCCGGGGCGAATGTTGGGACTGTGGACCGAGACTGGCCCGCGCGAGGTGGATGCTCGAGTGGGTGGGGAGGGGGCCCCGGGCTGCCAGGCTTGGCGGACGGTGGTGCCTAGGCAGGGGAGGGGGTGGCCGGCCAAGGCGGGAGGCTCTTGCGCGCCGTTGCTCACAGATCCGGGCTCAAGGTGGCCGAGGCCGTGCCCAGGGCGACGATGGCACCCGGAAGGCTTGCGGCGCACGAGTGTGTACGAGTGTGTGTGTGTGTGTGTGTGTGTGTGTGTGTGTGTGTGTGTGTGTGGTGGGGTGGGGGTGCAGCATCTCGAGTTTGTTTCTTAGAGGCTTTGGGGCGTGGAGAGAGAGGGAGAGCGAGACCGAGCTTGCTTCTGGCTCCTGGTTTAAGGTCCAGCAGAGGCTGAGGAAAGTGATGGAGATCTGGCGCTACTGGTAGAGAAACCACGCGGCTCAGCTGCTGCTCCAGTAGGACCCGAAGGAGCGGGGCTGCGCACTGAGACCCCGAGGGAGGGGCGCGGAGGGGTCACTTTAGAAGCACGAATTGAGAAGTTCGAGGTTGGAGTGTGCTTTTTCCTGGAACTCAGGAGAAGGAGGTGTGGGTGAGAGCAAGTGCGAGGGGATGGAGGCAGGCCGAGGAGGCCCAGACCCGGCCCTCCCTACGGGCGCTCTCCAGAGGCAGCGGTGCTGAAACGGGATTGCGAGAGCTTTTCCGGTGCTGTTAATGAAAGCCACATCCTACCCGTAAAGATCAGGAGGGGTGGTTTAGGCTAAAATTATTTGTCTCTAAACATGAAAGGCTCACTGAACTAGGTCTGCTTGTTAAGAACCTGGCGAAAAGGATATAGAACCGCTCTGAACAGGAGACAGAGCTGATAGGCACTTTTACACATCGAAGGAAAGAGCCCGAGACAGTCATCCCTTCCTCGCTATTTTCCTCTTTAAGTGTTGTATACAGGGCTAAGGCTGACTTGTTGGTTAAATAGAGACTTTGGTTCCAGCATGAGCACAGACCAGAGGTTCTGTCAGTCTTCTAAAGGATATCAGTGCCCTGTAAACACCTTATTTTCACTTTCTTTTGATTCTGGTGTCCTTCCCTCCTGCCCATCTAGTGTCGATGTTCTTTACTGCTCTCCCGTGATAAGGCGGGGATGGGCTTTGCTGGGGAACTCTTTAGCTCCAGGAATCTTGAGTGGGTCCATGGTTGCTTCTCTTTTCTTGCTGGAGTGAAGGATGTGGTTAATTCTGCTTGTTTTAGATTAGAAGAGGAACAAATTTAGATTGGAACAAGAGCTACGTCTTGCAGCTGAAAAGTCTGGTAGCAGTGATAAAGGCTTTTGTTAAGTGGATGCTAACCTGCTGATTCTCCATGAGCTTTGAGGCTAAAATATGTTGAAATGGGCCTGGACTATGGAAGAGTTGAGACAGAATTGCTGAAAGAGGCTTTTTGACAGTGTGATTACTTATTTGATAATAGCACTGAGGATCTAGTGAACTGTCAACAAAACCCATTGAGTGTCCATTAGTTAATTCTAATCCAAAGAACAGAAAAAAGATGCAGTGTGTTCAGCATGGCTTTAAAGAGCTTATTTCCTAATGAAGGAGTCAGTAGATAATCACATGAAAAGGAAGCAAGAATAAGAAAACAAAATGCATATTGAGTTGTTTTTGCAGAATCTCTAACTGGAATCTTTTGAGCTCTTGATAAATTTTGTAGTTTATTTTTGTAGAGCGCTTCCTGGTTAACAATACCTTTTCATATGTTTAATGTCACTTATTCCTATGAACAACCTTACAAAGAAAAGTACCATTACTTCTGTTTTACAAATGAAAAACTGACATTAAGAGGCCAAGTGATTCTCTTATGAACCCCTGTGTGGAGAAGGGAACAGAGTTGTCTTGAACCCCACATGTCTGAATCCTCTTGCAGAGGCCTCTGTAATGCATGAAAGGTGGGAGGAAGTGCTCACCAATCTTCTGACTGCAAAATTTCGTGAACACTCTATTTCCTTCAGATATACACTAACAGACTGGAATGAAATTGGCCATGAACTGAGTGGATTCCTAAATGTGCATTTCCTTACGCCCTCTTTCTTGTCACGTTATCTGTGAATTATGTCCTCCTTTTAAGTGGCTTCTTCAATTTTCTGACAAAGAACACGGAAATATTTAATACATCAAATTAGCAAATTTTCTTCAAGGGATCTGAAATTTATAAGAAACTTTAAACAAGACTGTAAAATAGAATTTTGAAATTTGACACCTTTAACAAAGCACCTATATTTTAAAATCCAACTGCTTACCGGAGGAAAAAAGTAAGACTATGAACAGAAAGAGAAAAGTAGCACTTGTACGATTCTCAATATTTATAAAGTATTTTAGCGTGAACTTTTTTTTCACCGTGGAAGGGGAATTGGTATAATTTTACCTATTTACAGCTACAGAAAGACATGGAGAGATTTGTTTGACAGAGATACTTGACATTTATATATTCAACTGTAAAATGTTTTCTGGGATGAACACAAGTTTTGTGGCAAAGTAAACCATAAAGTAATGGGTCTTCCACATCATATAAGAAGACAACATAGGGGCTGGGGATTTAGCTCAGTGATTAGAGTGCTTGCCTTGCAAGCACAAGGGCCTGAGTTCAATCCCCAGCACCACCAAAAAAAAAAAAAAGAAGACAACATGAAGCTAGAAGTTCTTTTAAATGTAAATTCTTAGTTTTCATAACTCTAAAGACTTAGTCTCCACCATATGAGAGTGCAATCTCTGTGTACTTAAAGGCTGTGAACTTAAAAGCTAAGCTCCCTTGCTGTATTTGTCAATAAATCCACAACCTGGAAGTCAGATAGCAAATTTAAAATGTAGGAAAGGATTGATGGATTCGTTTGGCTGTAAAAACTAGAAGAATTTTAGGTTTTTTTGTTTTGTTTTGTTTTGTTTTTTGCAAAATAACTGGATTTCTCAGTGTTTCTATTTCAAGATATTTTTACTTTGAACAATTGGATCTTTGGAAAAGAGATATGATCTAATTTTGTTCTGCTTAAAGGATACTAGGGAGGGCTCTCTCTTTATGTAATTGGAAATGCAACTCTAAGAAAAATGATTTTGATTGCAACTGACAGAGAACTGTCAGAAATTAACAAGGTGTTTATTTTGCTTGAAATGCTTATATTAAAAAGTCACTAAGCATAGCATGGCACTTTACACATTTGTATGACTATTTCATTTGCTCCTGTCTGTGATTTAAACTGGATAATAGTATTGTCCCTTTTTCCAATGGCAAGGCATAAATACAGGTGTCAGGCATTTGGTTGAGGTCAAAAAACAAGTATTAGGAAAGAACCAGTTTCAGGAAATCTAAACTCTCTTTCCATGATTCCTTTTCATTGTTCCCTTGTAAGTGCAAAAAAGACGGTGAGATTTATTTACCCCTATGAAAGGAGGCATCATCTGAACTTAGCTGTCAACAAAGGGTAATTAGAACCTTACTTTTTTTTTTTTTTTTGTCTTGGTAACACAGGCCACCAGCAAAATATCTTCAGTGAAGATATGTGTTCCCCTCAAAAGACGTTCTTTTCTTCATACTCTCGTATTTTTCATTTAATTGTGTTATCAGAACATTTCTGCTACCGCTCCTCCAAACCTTTTCTCCTTTCTCCCCACTCTGTTACCTCAACAAACACCTAGGTACCATTAGATTTTACCTTCGACAGCACTTTTTCAGTGAACCTCTACTGACTCCTCAGAAAAATTTTTTTTTGGTACTGGAGATTGAACCCAGGACCTTCTCCTTGATCAACATCTGTAGCCCCTTTAAAATATTATTTTTTATTTTGACACTTGCCCAGGCTGGGCTCAAACTTGTGATTCTCGTTTCCTCTGCCCTCAGAGTGCCGGGATTACAAGGGTGCTCTACCAACCCTGGCTCCGACTCCTCAATTAAGTCTGGTTACCCTGACATTGGATCCTGCATCACCTTCTAATTTGCCATGCTTTGACATCCATTTCACAAGTTTTATGGCTGTTTCCCGTGCTACAGCTTAATCTCCAGGAGAACAGGAAAAAAATGCTTGGTTTCATCATTGACATATTTCCTTGTGCCTAGCGTGGAGTAGGCTCCCAACAATAGTTGTTTAATAAGTAGAAAATAAATAAATATTAGACAGAACAATCAGCCATGTACAAGGGTTAAGGTTATGAGATACAGAGTCATAGTATTCTGCAGTTTAAAAAAAGTTCAAGGTGACTCAGGAGGAGGGGAGTGAGAAGTAAATCTAGAGAGGCAGATGGAAATCTGATTAATTATGAAGTCTTCTAAGTCATGTTAAAGAATTTAATGTTTTAGATGTTCCTGGGCATAGTGGTGCATTCCTATATTTCCAACATGCTGAAAGGCTGGGGCAGGAGGATCTCAAGTTTTAGTCTAGCCTGGCAATTAATGACTTAGTGAAACCTTGTCTCAAATTTAAAAGGGGAGGGGCACCTGAAGATGTAGCTCAGTGTGAATGCCCTGGGTTCAATCTCCAGTGCAAATAAAAAATTAGCACTGACCAATGACTGTGAGAAGTTATTGCATTGTTTTGTAAGTAAAGGAGTAAAATAGTCCTATGTTATAAATTACGGTTTATTTGAATTTTGAGCATACCTTGGTGAACGGCAAGAATGTGGTGACTACTTAGGCACCTATTTGAGCAACACAGTTTAAGTCAAGATAGTTATCTGGCTCTGGTTGGTGGTATCTGGTTGGAGAGTAAGTGCATTTGAAAGTTATTTGGGAGGAAAAGAGATCTTTGTTTGGTGATTCAGTGGTGAGGCAGTATAGGGTAATTTGTAGGGTTCTATCTGACGTAGATGAATAGAAAATACTGGAGGAGAAGCAGGTTTGGTTGGTGGGAAAGTAAAGACTCATTTTTTACTCTAAAGTTTTGGAAATACGCATTTTAACCAAGCACTGATGCAACAGAAGGAAATATCTAAGTTCAAAGTCTTTTTGTATCCTGAGACAGTTGAGTCTTAGAATGAAAACTCCCAGTGAACTCCTGGATGGACTCCTGGACTCCAGTTGAATTATTCAGAGTTCTTTACAAAAAGATACTGAGCCCAGTATGGTGGTGTATGCCTGTAATCCCAGCACTTGGGAGGCTCAGGCAGGAGGATCACCAGGAGTTTGAGGCCAGCCTGGGCTGCATAGTGAGTTCAAGGCCAGCCTGAGCTATATAGTAAAACCTTGTCTCAAAAAATAAAAACAAAACAAACAAAAAGATACTGAGATTCATTAACTATATAGAAATAAAGAGTTGTTGTTGTTTTTGAGTACGAAATGGGAGAGAATCAAGATCTTAAATTTGACTTTTTTTTAATGATGAGGCTCTGAAACAGTTGATAGTTTGCAAAACTCTAAAACTTGTCCATCACTGAGACAATGGTTGTAATACTATGCTCAAGTAGATGCATGGGACTCTACCCAACTCATCAATAAGTTGGACACATGGATGGTTGATGGTGGTTTCATTGGTAGCTGTGTCTGCTCATGACACAGGAAGAATGATCTGAAAAAGAAGTCAGACACTTTGGTTCACACAAACAAGTGACTTCATTTGCTTTCTTCTGTTGAACTGACTGTGAATCTCATGTAAATATAAGCTAACTGTGAGAGGCAAATCTTCCTTTCAGAATTCATCCCAAATGAAGGGATAGAACATAACCAAGAAAGGTGATATTTTAACAGTTTTTAAATGAAAAACTATTTTCAGTATCTCTTCTCTTGTTTTGCTTGATCCTATTCTACGTATCTAAGCTCTTCTATTTATAATCTTCAGAATTAAGAGGCTCATAGGCTGGGGATATGGCTAATGACCTAGCATATATGAGAATGAGGAGCTGGCTTTGATTCCCAGCACACACACACAATTCAGTTGCCTTTTAAGAAATAGTGTGAAGCTTCTTAACATAAAGAGATGATCAATGTTTAAGGAGAAGGAAATGCTAATTATACTGATTTGATTATTACTCATTGTACACATGTGTTGAATTATCACACTGTACCCCATAAGGATGTACAATTATTTCATGTCAAAAAAGAAATAGTTGGAATTCTTGTTTAGTGAGCACATCCTTTGAAATGTTATGAATGTCAGAGATACATTTATATGTAAGTTTCCAATGTTAGAACAACTCGAATGAGCAGCTTAACATGTGGAGGCAAACTAGAAAGCATAACTTGTCAACATTCAAGTTTGAACCTCTCTGTTTCTGAGATACACACAAGCATGAGAGGAAAATGCAAAAGTAGATGGATAATAAATACATTAAAATTTTTTTTTTTATTGACAGCCAGTACCTATGAATGTAGTTCATGCATGCCTGGGAAAAAGAAGGAAAACCATTTTTGAGAGTTTCTTTGGAAAGATTCAAGTCTAAATTTTATAGTATCATTGTCCTCTTGGCCACCAATATAGTATTCTGTTTGTAGTTGTTGCTCTATTATTACTGTTATTATTCTGTGGTGCTAGGGACTAAATCCAGGGCCTTGCGTGTGCTAGGTAAACACTACCATCGAGCTACATTCATCCTCAAACCCTTAACTAACATTTACAATGCAGTGTAAATGTTATACATTCTAGTATAGTTCTTCAATTTTAAAGTTTTAAGAGCATCCTAAATTGCTCAAAAACACAAAAAAGAATGCATTAAATATTTTTTCAATATCAGTTTTCTTTTCCACAGTCCCCAGTGCACACCATTTTGTTGAAACAAAGGCGTTCAACATAATGCTTTAGGATTTGATGTTGTAGACTAAGACCTGGGATATAAGAGTTCATTTTATAGGGAATTATATAACTTTATTTATGGATATATTTCATATCTCAACATAAGTAAATGTAGCATTGGTTTACAAGCAGAGATATCTTCCATTGCCAGAGACCTTCCAACTATGAGCATTCAAATACATGGAGCACACTTACTTTTTTTGGATACAGTTTGGCAGCTAGCCAGAGAAGTATTTTTGCTTAAAAAGATATGTCAACATCTTCCAAAAGATGTGTGACCATGGCCAGCCTCCTGACATTGACTCCCTCCTGCTTTCGTATCTCAGAATGTCTCCGTGATTAATGAACTTTGCAGCAAAGGCAAAGGCTATAACCCACCCCCCCAGCATCATCATTTTCCCCATCATCATCACAATAATGGAGTCTCCATATCAGAACTTCTTTAAATCTACCGCCTTTTTACTGTTTTCCATTAAATCTATTGCATCATTCTCTTTAGTCTTGGACAAGTAAGCCAGCTAGGAAAATTCTTATAGTTCTGGGGACAAAGCGTAAGAGGGGACGAGAGGCTCCCAGAAGTGGTGACAGCTGAATAGCATCATGTTCTGCTCCTTCTCCTGCATCATACTGCCACCACGTGAGTAGCTATGCTGCTACACGTGTGGTTCATTTAACATTTATCAGCCAGTATGAGTGTGAATGAACTATAACCACTAGATGAAACTAAACATTCATAATTTTTCATTGGTCTCCATTGCTTGGAGCAAAAATCTTGGGCTAATGCTTAATTCATGTCTCCTTTTCATCCCTATGACATCAAATGTTTTGGGATTTCTCTATCTTCAAACTGTAACTCCCTATCTACACCCTGGTACAAGATGCTATCTTTCTTCCAAATTATCACAATAGCCTCTTAACTGGTCTTCCTACTTCTACCCTTGGCCTCCATACTCAGTTCATGCCAGGCATGGTGGCATATGCCAGTAATCCTAGCTACTTGGGAGGCTGTGTCAGGAGGACCACAAGTCCAAAGCCAGCCTAAGCAATGTAGTGAGATCCTGTTTCAAAATAAAAAGGGCTGGAGATACAGCTTGGTGCTGGAACACCCTGGGTTTGACCCGCAATACCTCAGAAAACAAGCAAACAAACAAACAAACAAAAACTCAATTCTAATTGCCAGAGCGATCCTTTTAAAAATATTTCAAAATATAAGCCAGATCTAAGATAGATCATGTTGCTCCTTTGCTCAAAATCCTCCCGTATTTCCTCACCTCACTCCACATAAAGGCCAAAGTTGTCCTAGTGTTATGACCCACAGGCTTCCATGATCTGCCACCTGTTCGCACCTCTTCTACACACTCTCGGCCACCTTCGCTGATCTTCTAGCTTCAGTCTAAGTCTTTGTTTTAAATGTTTTTTCTACCTGGAATGCCTGTATCTCCATGTCTAATTCATTCTCCTCCTCTTAAGTCTTCACTCCGATGTAAATTGCCTACTTGGCAGATCCTACTGCCTCAACAACATAATGTAAATCATGTCTTGTACATACCCAGTCCCTTTTATCCTGCCTTACTTATGTCTCTTTCCTTTAGCTTTTATCACCTTTTAACAAAGCCTGTCATTTCCTTATTTGTTATTACTTAATATCTATATTCCCAGAGAGAAAGTGAGTATTTCAAGAGCAGAGATCTTTATTTACTCTGCTCACAAAGGCTTCTAGAACAGTCCCAGGCACATAGTAGGTACTCAATAAATGCTTCTTGAATGAAATGTTAGAATTACCTACTGCCCTAACCGCAAAGCTCTGGTAGACTTATAGGCAGAAAGAGTAGAGTCATGAGAGGACTCAGGGGCTTCTGATCATTTCAACAAAAATTTTTTGAGTTGTGCCTGTGCTCCAGGCACTGTGCTAGACCTCAGGGATATGGAAATTAGTGACACATCTTCCCTTGCCTTATCTAAAAGATCAATGAACTGAACATGGCAGTTCAGGTAGTAAGGATTATAAAAGAGATGGGAATGAGGTAAATGAGAGCATAGGGGATGAAGGTATCACTCTGGACATGGTGGGAGAGCCATCAGGGCAGGAATCGGTTGGAGTATGAGCTTAAAAGTTAGAGCTGCCCAGGGGACTCCTTGGAGAATGGCATTCTTGGCCAAAAACATGCTGAGTGAAGGCCCCAACAGACTGGCTCCCAAGGAGCTGGCTATTCTGCTAGAATGCACATGGATGGGCAGAAGGAGAACAGATGAGACGAGATGCAGGAAACAGCTTGGGAGAGGGCAAGGCCAGGGGCCTCAGATTTACCCATAACTTTCAGCAAGCCCTCAAAGGGTGACGGGCAGAGGAGAATGTGACTTTGGGCTTAAACTTCAAATATCAAAGTTCCCTCTAGTATCAGTTCATTGGAGGTATGATGCTGAGATATTATCTAAACACTTAAAAACCATTTCTATGTTAGTTGAAATAAAGACTATTTTTCTTTCATTTTTCATGATTTTATTCATTTTCTGAAATGGAACCATTGTATAGACCATATCTATTGATGGAATAAATAAGTGACTATTATTCTGCTTTACAAATGTCCAAAATGATAATAAACAAAATCCCCTCAAAAAACCCAATCCCCTGATGAGAAGTAAGTCTCACCTACTTCACAGTTTACCTCCTAAGTTGCTGCAGTGGATGGCTTCTATTCAAGTTTTCTCAGTTTGGTGAACTCAGTTCACCCTAGTTCTATCTTCCATGATTTTGTCAAATTTCAATACGTGCCTGCTCACTTTTCCACAGGAAATTGTCTGAAAAGTAAGTATATAAGGAGCTTTCCCTTTGACACTTCTTTCAGCTCTAATCTTGGATTTGAACAAACATTTCTATTCTTAGTATGAAATTACTATTTCCTGTGACTTTCAAAATTATCATATCATCTTGACTCAAATAAGTGAGATATCGCTTTATTGTTCAACATTTTTCTAACTCTTCATGTTGATATTCATAAAAAGGTGGGGCATTGAATTTAAACTACATTAGTAACTATCAGACTATTTTTGAAATACTTACATGCTTAATATTTAACATAAATATTTAGCAGCATGTGACACAGTAGTTGAAATAGAAGTTCTTTAAGGTAATTAAAAATAGAGGATATCACACATTATAAATTAAGAAAGAATAAACTGTTGTACATATAAATTCAAGCCATAATGTCTTTTTAGCACTCTAACCACTGTGCTAAATCTCCAGCCCCCTACAATGTCTTATTTACCATGAACCAAATTTGATAAGCACCATTTAAATATTATTTGTTTATTACCCACCAGGGAATCAAAGTTGATAGATAATGTGTGATTTTTTTTTCCATGCTATGAACAATGTCGATTTTAAAAAAGGTAGATGTTCCAGTTTTTCATATTACTTTATTGTTTATATGGAAATTAAGGTGAATGCCTATTATTGTGTAAACACACTTTATCTCTTGGAGCCTTGTTTTTCTCATCTATAAAATAGGGTGATTGATACCTCAGGAGTTTGTAAACTATGGTCTAGGGGCCATATGTGGCCTGCCAGCTGTTTTTGCAAAGCGTAAAAGCTAAAAATGACTTTTGTGTTTTTAAATGGTTGAAAAAATATAAAAGAATGTTTCCCAAATGTGAAAATGGTATGAAATTAAAATTTGAGTGTTTGTAAAGTTTTATTTGCACATTAGCCACCATCATTTATGTACATAATATTTATGTTTGTTTTTGTCATAAAACAGCAGCAACAGAAATCTTATGGAATGCAAAATCTAAAATATTTACTGTCTGGATATTTACAGAAAACGTTTGCCTCACTTTGATATGACCTGCCTCTGAAAGTAGGAATGCGAGCGATTCTAAAGTGCTGCTGAAACCCGTCACCCAGCGGAGCTAGTTAATGAACAATTTTCAGTCTAAACTAAACCCAAAAAGACTCAGTTAAGCAGCAAATGTAGTTTCCATTTCATAACTGTAACTTTTCTGGCTGACTGGGTAAATGATCATGTTCACGATAGGGATGATTTTCTGGTGTTTGGTTTACACTGGACGTTGGTTAGCCCCTCTGGCTAGTGTTGGACATTCATCTGCTGTTGAACGTTAGGTACACTTTCCAAGAACACGTTTGTCATTTTCCTGACTCTCAACTGACTCCTTTTCAAAATTTAATGTTTTATATGTCTTATGTTTTGGATTAAAAACCCCAGCACACCATTTGCATCGAGTTTTACCAGCTGCACTTGCAGCCTCATCCAGTTTTTCTTCAGCCTCTCACCTCTCTCTGAACTTTGATAGCACTTAGTTTGTACCTCTCTTATAGCACTTAGCACACTGTGCTGCGGGTGTAGCTATTTATGTCCAGGACTTATATTCTAATCAGACTTAGGCTCTTGCCAGGGTCATCTGGTTTTTTTTCTTAATCTCCTAAAGTGCCTAGCACAGTGCTGTAAGCCCATGAAAGATACCATAGCTATTTAGCAAGTTGAATGAATTATTAAACTCTTAGGAACATTCAAAATCTCAACACCAAGGCAAATAGAGCCTTAGAAAAGATAAGTATTTTAAAACAAGGAAATACAGAAAAACATCTTGGCAAGAAAGAAAATATGGGGTTGAGGATGAAGTTGAATCCTGATACCGTCCATTGGATGTTTTAGTCAGACGCATGGTGCATCAAAAATGGTTTCTTAGTGCAATAAAAGTAGGCTTAAGGGTGGCACAGGGGTTGAGTTTTATTTTTATTTATTCACAGTTTGGAAAAGGTTTTATGTCCTCTGCATCTAGCAAAGGAAAGCTCTGTAAATTATTTACTCTATTTCAGACAAATGAGTTGAACGACACCATAAAAAACCCTCTTGGCTTGGCAGTTCTAAGTGCTCATCTGCGGAAATCATAGAAGCTCCATCTGAAGATTTCAGAGATCGTACAGATATTCTCTCAATCCTGAAATTGCCTGTAAAATATCTTCACAGGTGTCTGTCCAATCCGCCTGGGATCTTTCTGGTCCAAAGAATGTGCTGCTCTCCTAAGCAGTCAAAGAGTACTTGGCACAATGGTGCGTTTTCAAGATTGGTCCTTCCGATGGGTTGACACTTGGTTTCCTGAGACTCCACATGTTGATGTTCATTCTTTTCTGTGACATGGGCGTGAAGGGAGGTCAGACCTGTTTTATACTTGTGAGACAGTCAACTGGCCGAAGACAGCTGCTCCATCCTCCCCACCAGTCTTCTCTTTAGGCTTCCTTCAGCTAGGCATCCACCACCATTTTTAGTCTTCATGGCACATCCTGGCTCGTCTTCTTTGAACACTCATCTTTGAATTCATGTTCAGTTTGTTTGCTTAACAGCTTGGGTTGCAGAGGGGGCTAGCATAAGGACATGTCTAGTTTCCCTCTTAAAAGGCATATCCAATTCATGGTGTGGCGTTCCAACGTGGCTTGGATATGGGTGTTTTGATCTGTTACTGAACTCAGTATAGCAGACATTCCCTTTATTTGTGGTACTACGATCATTTCTTTCTAATTGAATAGAGTTAGGCAAGCAATGTCTATCTGTGTGCTCAAAGTCCTGACATTTTGAATAATTGACCAATTTTGGTGGACCAAACCACTAAGCTAGTCCAAATTTTTAAAAAATCTGATTTATATATTGCCAAGCTCTGCTATTTTCAGAACTTCGCAGGTCAGAGCTCCTGCTTAGTCATACAAAATATCAACTACACACTGGTAAATATATCCTACCTTGGGAATAAAAAAAAAAACAAAAAAAAAACCACTTTGCTATTTCCCAGACAGGGCTGACAGTAAGAGTTTCTGAATTCTGGAACTACCAATTTTTGTTGGTATTTCACTGAAGAGACTGTTATTTTTTAAATGGGTTTTGTTGATTTGTTCCAAATCAACTCTTGTCCGTATTGAAAAGTCCTGGTTTTCTCTGGCTCCTTGACTCACAGCCATGCTGTGGACATGGCCTTATTCCTGGAGCTCCTGAGAGAGTAGAAGAAATGCCTTTGTGCCCTGCCATGGTGACTTTGTCCCTGCAGAGGTGGATTTAAATTGGGCTGGTGGAATCTTCAAATAAATAAGGAAGCAAACCATTTGTCTTATGTAAAAGTAAACAAACAATAAATGGACACTGATTTACCTGTCATTCTCACCAGGCTTCAGTAATTATCAATTTGTTGCCATGTTTGATTTACTGATACCCCAACCCTCTTGCTCACTGCTGCTCCTTATTGTTTTAATGCACATCCCCAACATCCTGTTATTTCAAGGAAAGATCCTTGCAGCTGGTACATAATTGCTTCTCTAGCTGACCTCTGTTTTCAGACTAGTCCCTCTCCTCTGTTTTGTTTGCCTGACAGTTTGGGTTGCAGATGGAGCTGGTATGGGGATAATGTCTAATTCTCATTCTTCAATAGAGAGAATAATGTTCCACTCCAGTCAACAGCAGGAGACATGTCACCTAAGGAGCTGCCTTAAACCACAGGATTTATGGCCCTTTCCATCTTCTCACATCCTGGGGGCCTCCAAGGCTTCCCTCCAGGGTGGCACTCCTGCTGGACACAGTAGAACATTCTTCCCTGACATGGAGCCTTTCAGCTCTTTATCCCCTGATTATGGATGTGCGTGTTCGATGTTCACGCATCAGTGATTCCCAAACTGGGCGTTCCAACAGCCAAGTCTCGTATATCATAATGAAGGTCTAGAAACTGTGTCCAGGATTTCTAAGTATTTACTTTCACTCTGAACCTGGCACTTGCTAGCTAAGTATGAAATTCAGAGCTTTTGCTTGATTTGTAGCCATAGCTATCTTTGATGAACAAAAAAAAAGAACTCTTTTTTTTTTTTTACTGTTTGTGATTTTGTTTTATTTCTAAATTAATTTTATTGGTACACTTTTGATATATAATATATAGTGATCACAGTCATCATAGCGAATTTATACCTGTACATAGTATATCTTGATTCTTCTTTTTCCCCCATCCTCCCTCCCTTTAATTTTTCTTCCCCTCCTTAGTTACAAAAACTTGTTTCAATTTTTTCCTTCTAGTCTCTTTTTTTCCCTTTTCCCTTCCCTCCCCCGCCCGAGCTAGTCCCTTTCCCATTTGAATGTTGTCATCCAACTTGTTTTCTTCTGTTTCCTTTCAAGAAGAGAAAAACAAATCCTGTTTGGTGACACAGTGGTCCCCGTAATAGCATTTGAATTCTTGACTGTCTGGAGTGACTTTTACAAGTCTGTATAAAATTATAATAAAATTCTTTTTACTGATCCCTTAATCCTTCCCTTATGCTGCTTTAAATCAACTTTTCAGAGTGTATTGTCTTGCAGTTTTGTTATCATTTGCATTTAAATGTAGTGAATAAAGAACTCCCTGCTGCTGGGGAATATTTAAACCCAACATCCCAGTTTGTCCAGTAAATCATATGGCAATCAGTATTCACCGAAAAGGCCTGATGGACTTCTCCATATGGAATTTGCCCTTCCTTGCTGCACACACTCATTTTGTTAAGATTGGCTCTTTGTGGTTTCATTCGGGGTCTGACTGAGCTCTGACTGTGGATGGGGAAGGAGTGATGGGGATAGAGACAGTTTCCTGTCATGGCCTCTCAATTGTTTTAACAGTATCTTTCTGTCATTCGCCCCTCTACCTGCTCCCATCCTCCACTTAGTACAGCACACAGTCATTCACTCATTCACACGCACACGTGCACGCGCGCACACGCATGCACACTTTTTAGATGCAAGTTGGTTTTTCTCAGTCCATTGTGATTTGTAAAAAATTTCGTTTAGAGAAATGCAGAAAAAAATTCTACAGCCAAGAAAAGGATGGGGGTAGAGAAAAAAAGTAAGAGGAGGTTTGTAAAGAATCATTTTATTGTATGATAACAGCTTGGGAAAAGTTTAAAATTTGAAAATTAAAGAGATAAGGAAGAAAAAAGAAAATTTAACTTGTCAGGTGATTCTCATTTTCATTTCTGTTCCCCTTTATGAAACTTTCTCAGGGGGCACCAGCCAGAGGCCTTTGTGGAAAATCGAGTCACACCTTTGGGTTTGTGCCGTGAGCAACAGCAGTGGCCTGGCATCCCTGACTCCATGAAATTTTTCTGGCTTTTGTGGTGACCAGCCTTGTTCATCCTCTCGAATAAACAATCACTGTAAACTAACATGTGTGCTAACATCTATTGAACACTTACTATGTGCCAGCACTGGTGTAATTGCTTTTCTTTCCTTATCTCATTAAATCTTTACAGCAAGAGTCCCATTACCATCTACATTCAGCTAATGATCAGAGAGATTAGGTGATTTGTGTCAAGCGACACAGCAAGCTGGTGACAGGCAGAAATGCAGTCGGACATGCTCTGACTCCTGTGGTGACAGCTTTAACTACTGTAAGATGCTGCCTTGGTACTTACTGAATGAGAAATGATCCTCACTGCTGTGTTAAAGGCTGCAACAGTGCAGAAACAGGGTCTAGGCCTCATTTGGCGCTTGCAGCTACCAAGCGGGCCAGTGCCAGGTTTGTGTGCATTGCTCTGAGGTCCTGCCCAAGCCCCCGGGAGGTGGAAGGGTAGGTAATTCTGTGGGCCACCAATAAGACCTGTGGGCAAGTCTGGAAAATAGAGAGGAGTAAAAGAAGGACTGGTCCTGTCACCTGCTAGCATGGGTACTTGCTTTAGTGGTAATGAAAATTAAACCTAAACAGTATGAACTTACAGGCAAAAGTTTTAATGAGAAAGTGTTAAGGGACTTAAGCTTGAGGAGCTGACAGAGATCAAGCAGCTCTTTAGCAAAGGAAAGTAAGAGAAAATAGAGAATGCACTCCAGCTGGAGTAGCTGCAGGGGCAGCACTCTGAGGAAGAGGGTCAGGCTGACTGATTCACAAAAGAATGGAGACCCGTTGTTACAGAGGGTTTGGCAGACTGGGGACTGGAAGCTCATTCTCTCAGTCCTAGTTTTGAGCTCCAGAAGAACCGTCGTGATTTGAGGGGCCACTTGTTTCATAAGAGTTGAGTGTGCATGCTTGGGGAAGTCCAGTCTCAGGAGGTTCTGTAGGATCCCAGGGGTGCCCTAAGCTCCAGGAAATGGAGATTCCGGATGTAGCTGAACGTTCCCTGTAAATCTCTTCTCCTGTGTCCTCAGTCCTGAAGGGTAATGAGATAGGTAAATTTAGGGCTAAAAAACCTTGTTTTGCTAACTTTTAAAATGCCTAGCATGCCTATATGCTGGGCTGAGAAGGATTTGACCTAAAATTTTACAAAATGAAGGCCAAGCTTTGTTCGGTAGACATCTGTAGGTCCAAATGAAGAGTCAGTTTTGTTTGTTTTCTTTTTTCAAGGCAAAAACCTCTTTGAAGTCTCGGTTTGCCTCAGCAAAAACACAAGTCGTGTTTTTAATGAGTAACAGGTTAGTAGCTCAGGAGTTTGTTTGTCCTCTGTCCCTGTGGTGGGCTCACCATCACTGTGTCAGTTCCAGAACAAGAAGTCACTGGAGGGAAGTAGGAAAAGCTTGAAGGCAAATCAAGAAAGGTTCTTGGTGACCGTGACTAGGGTAAGGTAGCCACACTGACCTTTGTGCTACCTCGAAGGTCTAAGGCTGCAGTAGATTGATACAGATATAATACTCTTTCCTCCGTTTGCATTGTATGTGTATTTGCAGGGAAGGAGTAAGGAGAATGCTCTACCACTGAGCTACGTCCTTTTTTTTTTTTTAATGTTTTTATTTTGAGATAGGGTCTTGCTAAGTTGCCTAGGCTCCCCCAAATCCATGATCTTCCTGCTTCAGCCCCCCGAGTATCTGGGATTACACACATGGACTACCACGCCTAGTCTACACTGTAGTTTGTTCACTTGTTCTACAGTGCTAGGAATTCAACGCAGGGCTTTATGTACGCTAGGCAATCACTCTACTACTGAACTATGTCACCAGTTCTCTTTTACACTGTTGTTAATAACAGTGTAATAATTATTCAGTAACCTCTTTCTCTACACATATTGTAAAGTGGGTATAATAATGCCCACCTTCCTGGGCTACTGTGAAGATTAAATGAAATAATGTGGCTATATTTTAACAGCACCTCTTTGGACTCCCTGGCTTCCCCTTCCCAGTGCTTTACTGCAGCCCCCACATGGTCCTAGACCAATTCCTAAGTACTGACAAGTGCTGTAGATTTTACCTACAGTTTAGAGGAGATGGCAGGACTTACAACGTACATTACCAACAACTTCCACGATGGCCCCCTCCACAAAGAGATTTGGTTTTTCTCTTTGCACAGCAGGATCATCTCCCTTCCTCAGCATCCTGCCTGCCCTGCCCCCCAACCCTCTCATTTAGCTTTCTTGGCCCACCTGCCTCTCTGTCCCCTTTCATACTTCTCTAATTCCCTTAGCTGGCCTATGCCACTCAGCCAAGGAAACCTAACTCTGCTAGGCAGACTCCGACCAACTGCAGTTCACCAGCCGAATATACAAGCCTGTGGACCATCATTTCACATAAAGCATTTTTAGCACATTGTCTGGCCCACATTAAGTGGTGTACAAATGGCAATAAGATTAGCAGTTATTTCCAGTGTTTGTTTGCGATGTCTTGCCTGAGCCAGCACACAGTCACCCTGGCAGTCCGGTTGCCTATGTGAGTAGAGGGTCGGAGATGTGGTTGAAAGGCAACAGATGGCAGATGATTGCCAACCAGGGTGATGTGAGCTGGCTAGGATCTCAGAGAGGCCTGCAGACATGTGGACATCATCAGTGGGCACCCAAAAGTCACCAGAGAGGCAGCTTCCTGTGTGGGGCAATTTGTTCTTCTCTTATTTTGTAATCACTGGTGGCGTAACTGTGTTTGCCACTGTGTTAGATTTGCACTTTAGGCGGGTACCACAGGAAAGGCTGGAAGAGACTGTGCCTCTAATCTCCCTGCAGGAGAGGCAACTTTTGTTGCTGTTGAAAGAATCAGAGGATAACTGTTAGGTGACTGCTCATTCTTTGTGAGAGCTGGCAAGAGAAGCACGGTTTCAGGCCAGGTTTTTGTGCCTGTCCTTACCCCATCACCTTTTCTTACCCTCATAGTACCCCTCATAGGACGCAATGGTGATTTAGGGCATAGTACAGAAAATAATCAGATTTATAGTTGGAAGAGACTTCAGAGGTCATTCATTTGCTTATTGGATACTTTCCATGACAGGGAGTCCATTTTCAGTCTCTTGCATTGTTGGGTGGCCTTGATTGTTAAAAAGCTGTCTTAACAAAATTTGTGTTTTTAGAACTTAATATCTGTCCTTGTGCTATGTTCTGAAATTGTCATCCAGGCTCTATTTAGCTTGAATATCACCCCATTTCCTAGCACTTAGACTGGGAATCTTGAACATCTTTGATACCCAAATATATAATAATAAATTTGTATCATCCCCAGCCAGCAATCTGAAGCACTGTCCACCGTGTTACCAGATGTAGAATTTGTGAGTTGCATGTTAATAGCTTATTACTAGCATCTAACATGGCTCATCTGTTCAGCTTCCCATTAGTTTCAACGCCTTTCCTCCTCATAGCACTATCATCCCCTGATACTTTAAATTATTTGCTTATTGTCTATTTTTTCCCAAAGAACATAAACTCCATGAGACATGACCTTGTCTTGGTCTATGTTTTCTTGCTTGTATTCCATGTTTAGAATAATGCTGAAACACTGGAAGTACTTGACTAATATTTGTGGAATAAATCAAAAACCAAATTAGGGTAGGGATGTTCCGAGAGTCCATCAGAACCCACCTGGGCCCTCCAGAGAAGGCAAATTATTTTTGTAAAAGGCTGATTGGTATAGCAGCAATGATCCTAATCCTGGAGTTAGAGGGCTTAGGTTCTCCCCAGCTTTGCACTGATCATTATTGGGTGACCCTTAAACTAGATATTTAAGTGCTCTGAGGCTTGGTTTCCTGATTGCCAAAGCAGATTGGCACCCTCTGCCCTGTTTACAGCTTTGTCCTGTGGATGAAATGGAACTATATAGGAGAAAGAATTTTGTAGACTAAAAAACACCATGTAAATATAATGTATGATGATTGAGGTGGTCTACTTTTGATGTAGCCAAAGTGTAGATGAAAAATTCATTCTCTGGTCTGAGAATAAATTTATCTTCCACTTCAGGGGAATTAATTTCTGGAGCTGTAGGGATCATGTGATTTCTAGAGATGCTTTTGTGAGTTTGTTCCTTAACACCACTGACAAAAAATTCTTGAGCACCTACTGCATGGGGGCTTTATCCTGATTGCTCCTCAAGACGCAGGAGAGAACAAAACAGACAAAAATCCCTGCCCTTGAGTTTATAATGTACAGAAGGCAGAAAGACTGTAATAAGTAAACTATGTAGTATATTGAGGTTGTAAGTATAATGGATAATCAGCACCAAAATTCAGGGTAGAGGAATAAGGATGTGGAGGTGAGGAGATTCCCTAGAGGTAACATTTTAAGCAAAGACTTGAAGGAGATAAGAAATGTAGCCACATGGTTGCTGGGGAAAGCATTCCGAGGCAAGAGAACAACAAATGCAAAGGCTCTAAGCTGAGAGCTCATCTTATATGTTTGTAAATAAACACATAAACAAACATAAGTGAGTAGTGTATCTGGAGCAGAGGAAGAGAAAGGGAGTAGTGGGTGGTGTTAGGAAAAAATAATGGTCACGTTGCGTAAGGCTTTAGAGGAAGGGCATTGCGAGGCCTTTGGCCCTTACTATGAGGGAGAAAGGGAACCATGCGAAAGTCTTGAAGAGAAGCGTTACATAATCTGGCTTCCTGCTGGACCTTTTCTGACTGCAGTGATAAGACCAGACCACAGGGACTGAGCAAGAAGAACAGGGAACCTGTTAGGAACTTGCTGCATGAAATATAGAGGAGCGATGATGGTGGTTTACACCAGCGATGTGGGCTCGAGGCGTGACAGGATGCTAGATATGTTTTGTAGACCTTGCCAGTGGGATTTCTAATGCGTGCATTTTTGTCAGAGAGAAGGAATTAGGGATGAATCAAGGGTTTCGACTTGAGACATTGGAAGAGTGGAGTTGTCATTTATTGATGTGAGGTGACCAAGGAGAGGAGCTTTGGAGGGAATATCAGCAGCTTGGCTTTGGACGTCTTGCTTCTGAGAGGATGATTACCACATTTGAGTGGAGATGGGAAGTAGACACGTAAGAGCCAGAGGCAAGAATAAAAAATAAAAATAAGCAAATAAACCAAGAGTCATCACGTATAGTCAGTTTTTAAATTTTATTTTTTATTAGTACAGTTTTACCATACACAACGATCACATTCATATATTCATCATAGAAAATTTATACCTGTACATAATATATCTTCATTCTTCTTTTTTTCCCATTCCCCTCTTCTCCCTTGAACCTTTAATCCCCTCCCCATTTACAAGTTTTGTTTCCATTTTTCCCTTCCATTCTCTTTTTTTTATCCCTTTTCCCTTCCTCCCCTTTCTCCTCTCCTTCTCATGTTTCCCTTCCCATTTGAACATGTTCTTCCTACTTCCCAATATCTATCCTCCATTTTTCCCCTTACTTACCCTTTGAGTTTCTCACACAAGAGAAACAATGTGATATTTAAATTTGTCTGTCTGATTTATTTCACTTAAACTCGTAGTCTTAAGGTACATCTATTTACCTCAAAATGTCTCAAGTTTGTCCTTCTTTATGCCAAAGTAGTACTCCATTGTACATAAAAACCATTTTCTTCGTCTGTTCATCTGTTGATGGGCAAATGGGCTGTTTCCAGGATTCAGCTGTTATAAATTGTGCTGCTATAAACATGGGTTTGCATATATCACTGCGGTGTGATGCTTTTGACCCTTTTGGGAAGATATCTAGGAAGGAAACAGCTAGATCAGATGGAACCTCTAGTTTTAGTTTTTTGAGGACTCTCCATACGTATTTCCATAGTGGTTGTACCAGTTTACACTCCCACCAACAGTGGAGAAGTGTTCCTTTACCCCCCACAGCCTTGCCAGAATTTATTATTGGTTGATTTCTTGATGACAACTATTCTTTCTGGAGTGAGATGGAATCTCAATGTTGCTTTATAATTTGCATTTCATGAATGAGCAGGGATGTTGAACATTTTTTCATGTGTTTATTTCCCATTTGTACTTCTTCATCTGAGAAGCATCTATTCATTTCAGATGCCCATTTTTGGATTGGGTCTTTAAGTTTGAGGGATCTAATTTTTTTTTGAGTTCTTTATATATTCTAGATATTATTCCTTTATCTGAGGAGTAGCTGGTAAAATTTTTTCCTCCCCTGTGGATAGTCAGTTTTAAAGCCACAAAATTGGCTGAGACCACCAAAGGAGTGAGTTTAGATGGAGTCCTGGGCGCTGCCAGCTTAGAGACTGGGGAGCTGGGGGGGGCAGCACTGAGAGAGCAGCCAGCAGGCAGGGGCAGGGGAGAGGTAGGAAGCGTGATGTCTGGAAGCTGAGTGTCAAGTGCTTTGAAGGGGGCAATCAAACGTGACAAATGTCACTGAGTTGCTCCCAGCACATGGGAGGCCGAGGTAGCAGGATTGTAAATTTAAGTCCTCCCTGGGCAACTCTGCGAGACCCTGTCTGAAAATCAAAAAATAGGTTAGGGTGTAGCTCAGTATGGTACAGCACTCCTGGGTTTGGCCCCAAAAAAGAAAAAGAAGAAGAAATCACCGAGACATCAGCGAGGCAAGCAGAGAGCAGATTGTTGGCGTCAGGAAATGAGCCGCGGAGGCTGGAACAAGAACAGATCTGCTAGCTCAGTGTGGGAGGAAGCCGGACCACAGTTGAGTGTAAGAAAGAGGAGTGTACTTGAGGAGAGTGTGTTTAGATGCCCTTTAGAGGAGTGTTACTCTGAAGCAGAGGAGTGAAGGGCATGACTGGAGGAGGTTGTGAATCAAGAGAAGATCTCTGTGTTTATGATTTTTCTTCTCTGATAGGAGAAATGACAGCATGTTTGTATGCTGATGGGAATCATGCAATAGATATGGAAAAACCAATAATGCAAGACAGACAGGGAAGAAATCTTGGAAGAATGTCCTTGAATAGGTGAGAGGAGTTGGGTCGAGGTAAAATGGAGGAAATGGCCTTGGCTGTGAGTACCAGTCACACACTCATTGTGCTAGAAGAGAAGGTCACATGCAGGTAGTAGATGGAGATGGTGGTGGGAGCATAAGGAACTCTCTTCAGAGAGCTCTATCCTCCCAGTGAAGTAGAGAGAAAGATCATCCTTCTGGAGTGAGGATAAGGTCAAGGAGGAGAATATCAGATTTAAAGCAAAAAGAGAAATAGGCAAAAGGATAAGGGAGATAACGTAAGTGATGTGGGGTGGAGGTGTTTCTCCAAGGGCTTTGGCCTTCCCCTGATAGGAGGGAACTCCTCAGTGCTGATCCATGCTGTGAAATATCAGGGGCCCCTGTCCCTCCTTCAGGCTTTCTAGGTCAGATTTATATAAGGGTTTTTTTTTGTTTGTTTGTTTGGTTGGTTTTTTTTTTGGTGCTGGGGCTGAACTTGGGGCCTTGTGCTTGTGAGGCAGGCACTCTAACCACTGAGAAAATGCTCAGCCTGATCTGTATCAATTTTTAAGCATAAGTTTTGCTCAAAACTTACTTGCGTGTCACTCTAAGTGATTTCAGGTTTAGGAGCTATCAGAGCGGTCATGGTATTTTGAAAATATGACTTCATAAAAAGTAAAAAAAAAAAAAAAAAGTTATGTATTGACCTGAGCCGACCTTCAAAATGTTCTGTATTTATGCAGCATTACATGGTTTAATTTTGCCTTCGCATCATTAGTTTGGGGGTCAGTCTTGGCCTGGGCGAGAAATTATTTCTTCTGTTGGACAAATGTGTCAGCCTTTGCATTTCTTTATGCCATAAGGACTTTGGATTATCTGGTTAGGCATTCCTAGCCTGAGTTATTTTATAGATTTGTAAAATTTTTGGTGCTCACTCGGGTCACCACTTTTCAGATAGTCGTCAACTTTGGTTTTAAGTATGATTTATGTACCTACCATTAAAATCAAACAGTCACCCAGTATTTGTGCGGCACTTACGCTGTGCCAGCATGGGCACGATCATGCATAGTGATGGCAGGTACATACCTGGCCTTACGAGGAGGTAGAATGGAATGTCTTCTCAGGCCTAGCTAGTCACCTTATGCTAAGGAAACTGAGGGCTGAGGAGTGGTAACAAGATTAGGAGGTGGAGGTGCCCTTGGCTTGTGACATTTCCTCGCTTTAAGCACTAAAGCATATTCCTTCTGGTTACTAAGATGTGTTTGTCCCTGTGCCAAGGCTGACTGGTGTTGTGGAGATTTTTAAGTGGCTGTTTTAACAGCCAGGGACGAGCAGCCAACCCTACTCAGTCATTTCTGGTTTGTAAACGCAGAGAATGTGGTGATGCTTCTCTCACTGCTGCTGCCCGCAGGCCCGCCCGGGCCAGCTGATGCCTGCCAAGGCCCCAGCTCCACAGAGACAGTGTTCTAAGTGCTGGTGCGTGTCTGTTTCACTATTCCGTTGAACCTCATCTCTCCTTGGTTCTCAGTTCCTTTTAGATCATCCAGAGTTAACTTCAAGGACGAAGAGAGAACTAATGGCTCCCATAATGCCTACTCCGCACCAGGTGCTTTTGTCTATTTTGTCCCATTTAATTCTCAAGACAGCTCTATCTAGTCAGTTTTGTCCTGTATTTGTAAGGTGAGATGCAGGTGGTGAGGGATTATATAATTTGACCAACATCAAGCAACTACAAAATGATTGAGAACCCTGATTCAAATTCAGGTCTTTGTATGTGACAGGAAAAACAAAGATATTTGTAAAAGAGATGCTTTATATTTAATTCCCATGTTTCCTTCTAAGAAGGTGTGTTTCTGGGCTGTGTCCTTTGCTCACTAGGGCTGACAGGCATGAGGGGATACACTGGAGACCCTATATTGCTCTGCAAAATAAGGAGAGGGATACAGAGACACAGGAGGGACGGCAACGTGACCTGCAGTGCTGGGGGATCGGCAGTGTGAGAGGATGGATGGACGCCAGCTGGCAGGCAAGGAGCTTGCTGGGGACAGAGTGGCCCTGTGGAGACTTAGGGAAGACCAAGCTGCCATGCTCCGCAGGAGGTTGCTTCTTCATCCTCCTGGCTCCTCCTGAAATCTCCAGCAAAACCCTTTCTTTTCTTTGTGCTCTGTGACATGTGTTCTTCATGACCTGAGGGTGATGATGTGGTGTCAATGCACTCATTCAGGAGCGCTGGCAAGAACAAAGGCTGCCCACCAGGGCTGCTGACCATCTTCAAAGTCCATTCTTGCTTAAATATTTCACTTCATGAATATTTACCAAGTTTTTTCTGTGTGCCAGATATTTTTCTAAGGTGTCAGAAATACAATGTTAAACAAGAATCAAGCCTCTGCCCTTTTGTATTTTATATACTAGTTTGGAGAGAAAAACAAAAACAAACAACAAACACCAAGGAGGCACTGTAAAGAAAAATGCAAGAATTATTGTAAAATGTTGAGTAGAAATCTCCTTAAATGTCTTTGACATGTATCTGCCTAACTAAAGAGAGACAACCAAACTGAAGACTAATGGTTTACAGATGTTTGTTTAAGCAAGCTTTAGTGATTGATTACTGTGCACAAAGTCCAGCTCTAAATGCTGTAGAAGGTGAACTGAACATGGATCCTCAAAACAGCATGTGGTTATTAAGAATATGATAGGGTTGCTAGTTATTTAAAAAGTGGTGAGGCACCTAAAACGCAGTGAACTTTTCCATGCATTTGGCTGAGATGTATTTCTCCAGGACCCTGGAGCTGGCCCAGTGTGGGAATAAAAATGTAGCATGTCCAGCTTTGTGCCCTGCTGTGGCTACATCTCTGCCTACCTCACATTTCACCTTTATTCTCCCAACTAAACATGAGTGCCTCTGTATTCCTCAGTACAGCAGCCTATCTCTGCTCACAGCTGGTCTTTTTTCTGGTAGTTCTTCTTAAGATAAGAAACGGTTATGTCCACTTTTTCCTCATCCCTATTACTTGTAGCTAGCTGGGCCATCTTGGGTAAGTCGCTCAACCTGGGCTTGTAGTTTCCTTTGCATAAACTGTGGATAATATTATGCCTGCTTCATGGGCTTCTTATGAAGATAGAATTAGTTAATTAGTAGAGCTAATCAGTAGAGCTGCTGCATTGCAAATTTTGACTTGGAGTTAGCTCTTATTTTTTTGGTGTTCAGTCTTCATTATTATGTGGAGTGACCTCACTTGCTTAAAACTACCCTGTGGAGAATCTGCCTCCCCACTCTTACCCAAACAAAGGTCACCAGTGCTGAGCTATTGGCACCTCACAGTTGGGATTACAGAAAAGAGGTTGACTTCTCCTCAAGACACATGAAAGAGCAATAAAGGGATGTTGAGTTGGACGTTGGAGATGGAAAGATGCACATACTTGGTGGGGAAGATGAAGGAAGAGCCAGTTTAGTCAGACAGGATACCATGCATTGGAGAACAGAAGTCATGCATTTGGGACCAGCGCTGTAACGGTGGGTAATTTGCTTTATCTCATTGTTGAATGTATGGGGTCAAGACCAAATTGTAAGTGTGGAAACGCGGTGAGGTAGTTCATAAATTGTGGAGGCAAGTGAATGTTAAGGTTGTAGGCCTCAGAATTTATAGGCTAATAGAAAACTATCGTGGTGATTTTTAAGGATGCAGAGTTGTTCTGTTATCATGTAGGTGTTTAGGTGTAGGGATTGTTTACCTCCATGTTAAATGACCCAAAGCTATATAAAATTTTAATTCTCCCATTTATTTTTTAAAATAATTTTCTGTATCTATTAGATGCTTTAATAGATAATAGAGCAAGAAAATCTAAATGAATTAGTCACATATTCCAAATCAAATCATTCCATATTTTCTCAGTAAGAAGAAACAAAATATAAATCAGGGTATTCCATCATAGATATATAAATTTGCAGGGTTGAGGATGACATTTTAAATAACATTTAATCTACGAGCACAACTGTTTATGGAGATCTGGAATTATATACTGTATGAAATAATATATTAATTTATAAATACTGCCTTTCTTTGTGAACATTTCATCAAGTAATTTTATTCAAACTCATCATAGGCATTTTCAATGTCAACATCACTGTCAATGCTAAAATGAATTTTTGAATCATCAAAATACTTTGAATAGTTTCTAGAGCACAAATCTATATGCATAGCTATATTCTTGTTTAAATCATTTGATATAATGCACTTCTAATATCTGCATACAAATTTCTCCTAAACTACAACTATCCATTTGCATAACATATAAGCAGTTTTTTTGTTTTTTTTTGTTTTTTTTTTTTGTGGTGCCGGGGATCGAATGCAGGCCTTTGTGCTTGCAAGGCAAGCACTCTAATCACTGAGCTAAATCCCTAGCCCCAGCAGTTTTGATTTTTTATTTATCCTATGGCTACTTATTCATGATCTGCACATAATTACATACTATTTTGCTTTTTTTTAATTCTTAAAGAATTTTTCATTTTGTGCAAAAATGTTGACATAGTGATATCAACCAGAAAAGGCAGAATACACAAATTGGAGAAAGAATAACCTCAACTGTAAAAAATAATGTTGGAAACAATTTTGTTTTTTAAAAGCGATCTTTAAAATGCTTATATACAATGCCTAACTGCTGCTATTGTGAGTTTATATCTTCAAGAATAATCATTATACATGTGTTAAATTTCTTTCATTTCATTGCTTTCATCAATGTTTCAAGAAGTACCCAAACTGCATAGGTAGAACTTGTTTTAGTTAAATGTAATATCCCTCGAATGGTATGACACTGTACTTGGAAGAGCACCTCAAAGACCACCTCAAAATATTAGAGATTTTGTAAAAATTTTTACGTAAGAGTTTCCTGAGGAATTTTGCGAGGAGGGAGGAACTTCACCATACGTTTTGGACATGTGTGGTTTCTTCTCTCCCTTTGATAGTGCCTGACCTTGTGATCTGTCTGCTCACAGCCTTAATCATCTCTAAGTGGGTATAATTTTGTTAAAAGATAGCCCTTCAGGTAACAAAATGGTAGAGTACAGTTAGACAATAAGGACATATAGATTTAATTTCCTAGCAGCCTTATCAATAGACATCAGGACTCAGCAGTTTTTATGTCCTTTTCTCCAGAGCTTCCCTAAAATGTAGTTTAGTGCTCCCCTGACTCTCTGTACCTGGCACTTGTCTCCTTGTGGCCCTCATCAGTTGAGCTCATGTGCACCAATTTCCTCGTCTGGCTCACTAGCTAACTGTTAGGTGACCTGAGGACAAGTACTGTGTCTTGTTCACTACCTCTATCCCTGGCACGGGGCCTGAGAAATGATGGAACAGATAAGAGCCACACTTCCTCGTATGATAAGGAATCATTCCAATATCTTAGAGAGTTTTAAGATAAATTTTAAATGATGCCATATGCAGACTTTACTGTTTGTTGATTCCAACTATATACACACATTCGAATAGTTCCCATCTGTTGCCTGAGTGTACTGGTGGCCAAATCTCATGCATGAGGTGATAAAAGGAGGACAAGCAATGCCTGAAGCTGAAGTGTGAAGGCTTTTCTGGAAAAAAAAAAAAAAAATCCAGGCCCTGTCCATTTGTTTCCATTGCAAGCTTTTGGTTTTGAGATGGTGGAAGGACACACTCCTGTCTTCACAGAATATGTACAAGTTCAGCATGTCTATGGACTGGTAATCTGGTTTGGTTTTGTTTTATCTCTACTAGTGCCGCACCTCCTTCTTCCTAGGCTGTCTTCCATGGGTGAATTTTTAGATTGTTAGATAGCTCACAAATGTTTTCCCAGGAATTTCTGGCATCTGTGGATTTTAGGCCAATACGCTACTGGTTTTGGCTAATTGCAAAGGAACTGATTACTGTGACCAACCCAAACTGTGCTCTTCCCTCCTGGCAAAGTAGGGGTTGGTTGTACATCTCTGCTTGCAGAGCTTGGGAGAGGGAAGACCAGGTTGTGTCAGTCTTCTGTCCAGGACAATAATCATGGCAATGCTTATCCTCTTGGTTACGTATATGATCAAGCTCTCTCTCTAGAGCATCTTCAAAGCCATCTTCTGCCACCTCCTGGAGATTTCCTGCCACCCTGTACCCTGTTTCATCTCCCCCTCTCTCTCACAATAGTCGCTCCAGGTCCTCCTCATGGCTCTACGGAACCACTGACGAAGCCGCTCCTCTCTCTTCTCTACCTCTGGCTGCACCATCTTCTCCAGTCCTCACACTGCTTCCAGAGTGATCTTTATAAAATTCAGATCTCAGCATCCTTCTTCTCTTCTCACAGGCTCCCTATTGCCTGCACAATAATGTAATTAATATTATCCAATTAATTATTGCTATTGATTTATTATAAGAATATGTTAATATTAATGACTGCTGTAGTTTGGATCTTGGATGTTCCTGAAGGCCTGTGTTGAAGATTTGGTCCCCAGTTCCTGGCCCTGTTGGAAGGTGATGAAACCTTTAGGAAGCCAGGCCTATAGAAGGAAATTAAGCATTGGGAGTGTGCCTTTGAGAGGGATATTGGGGCCCTGGCCCGTCTTCTCTGTCTTTTCTTACTTCTCACCTGCCACAAGGTAAGCAGCTTTGCTCCTCCACACACTCCCCACCTTGATGTACTTTTTCACCACAGGCCCAAAAGCAACAGAGCCAATTTACCAGGGACTGAAACCTCTGGAACTGTGAGCCAAAATAAACCTATCCTTTTATTCAGTCGATTATCTCAGGTGTTTCGTTACAGTGACAGAAAGCAGACTAAAATAATAACATGCACACATCTCTCTAGTAATTATTTGCTGAACTGAACTGACATCCTGGCACACCCTCCCCAGCTCTCCTTAGGGCCTCTCCTAGTGCCTCCCCAGGCTTAGCTGGAAGGAAGAGAATTTAATTTATTAATATTTATCTTAATAGCATTTAGTGGATGTTCACTTTTAGTTACATAGGAGATTTTTAAAAAAATGAGCGAGACATGAGGCAAGAGCTTTGCCCTTCAGTGTTTTACACTGATTATCTACACAGGTGTTTATAGTACTAAGCAGAGTGTGATTAGTGACCTTATTAAGAACACAATGCCATGAGAACAGAGGAGAAAGTGTCCATGTCCCCATTCTTTCATGAATATTCTGAGTGGCTGTTTTGTTCTGGACTTAGGTGGAGGGAGGAGAACATAGATCTGCTTTAGAAGTATAGTGATCAAGAAATAACACCACTAAGGTGTAAGGAAGTAATGCAGGGGTGTGGAAGAACATAGTAGCTGAAGAGTTTGGAGGGGGAAAACTCTTTCCTCCAGAAGATAGGGGAGCAGCATGTGGTCAGAGAAATAATTATGCTGTCTTGGGGAACCTGAGATTTCATGGAGAAAAATGGCGCTTGCATTATCCTCGAGGCTAGGTAGGACTTGGACAAACATGTGGGGGAGGGGACTAGGCCACAGGGAAGAGTGTGGGCAAAGGCACAGAGTGGGGAAAGTGCAGATCAGAAGCAGGAAATGGAAAGTGATAAAGTGGGGGATTAGTTGTGTGGAGTGAAGGAGTGGGGAGTGGAAGACATGGCTGGAGAAGATGGCCAGAACCAGATTGGTGCAGGCATAGAGCAGGTGGTCAATATATATTTGTCAAATGATTGAATAAAGAAATGGATGCCTTGGATATTGTTACTTTGTTTATTAATTTGTTGTGGTAGCTAATGGTGAAGAGCTTTGAACAGGGAAATGGTACAACCCTATTGTGGTGGCAGCTCTGTGAAGGACAAATGAGAGACAAGACCGAAGAGGGGCAGGGACATGAGGCAGGAAGCTGTGGTGATTGTCCTAGGGGCTTCCTTGTCCCCATTCCTGCAGTCCTGATTCTCTGCCTCCATGAAAGCCAGGCTGGACTGCTTCCCTCTTTGGAAACGTTTGTGGGTCAGCGCTCAAGCTAAATGCAGAGCAAGTATAGCCACACTGCGAGCATCAACACACATCCTACTCTTAGGGAAGGACTCAGGTCCCCCAGTTGCATTTGTGCCAAGGTCGGAGGGACCACGTGGGAGTAGCTGGAGAGGTGACAATGTGGCCGTCATCCCTGAACATTGTCCCAGCCTTGGAAAGTCCCAGGCTCCGTAGTTCTCATTTTCCTTTCCTAGAGGAAGACAGAAAGTCATCTGACATTCCTCTTAGCATTCCTCATCTACTTGGTATTGACATCATTAAACAATGAAATCACAGGATCTAGATTAAGTAAATCTATTTTCCTAGCATGTGGTACAACACAGTTTGAAAATAAAAACAAATCAAATGCTCTGCAAGCAAAAGAAATGCAAATTAAGGTCTGGAGAAATCTGTCAGCATTCGAACATTTAGTTTGCTTTTGTCTCCCCTTTAAATTAAAATAACACCATTTTCTGAAGCTCAGATGTGAATTGCAGCCCCTTCTGGAGTGAATGATTATGACTCTGCCCTAGTTTAAGTAGGCAATCTCCAGGAGTATGGAGAGAAAGTCTCTTCTCTACAGGACCACCAAGGCTGGTGACCTGGTCTAGAGTTGTCCAAGTGAGGCTGCCTGGAGCCAGAGTGATAAAAACAGATTACTGGAGTGTTTTTCCTTTTCATGAAACAACACCTGTACTTTTTTCTTTTCTTACTGATTCTTGTTAAAATTCTTAATCAGTACACTAATCTTGCCACTTAAGAGTGTGGATTTAGGGTTAGAAAAAAAACTGGTTCAGATTCTCATCTCTTAGATGTGTGAGCTTGGGAATAGTTACTTCCTTCAAATTTGAGGACAATAACATCCAACACATGGGTCATTACATAAGGGTTACGTGCTAGAATATACAAAATGCACTTAGCCAAGTCACACGTAGCGGGCGTTACAAGGTAGCTGCTCTCTATAATTAACAGAGTAAAGCTCAACTTTCTTCAAGGAAAAGGCAGAAGCCTTAGAGTCAGTGTGGACCCGAGTTCTGGGCACTTGTCCTTTTCTTGGTGCCTGTGGAATTCTGTGATTCTGCAGGTGTTTTTCTTACAAAGAGGAGTGAAAGATCCCTGTCAGACCTGATGGTGTCCATGACAGTCAGACACTGTAACGTATGTGTTTGAGAGGGGAAGAGAAGGAAGAATGATCTGGTGGTGCATTAAGACCCACATAAATTGTCCCCTTGCAATCAGACCCCACAGATCAGACCTTGGCTATCTGACTGACCTAGAGAAAGCTGGATTCTAAAGAGCCGGGTATTTTATTTGGCAATATTGTGCTACCTTTTTCCTGTTTAAGATTGCCAGGAAATGATAGCTAGAAGGCCACCCTGTGGTGAATGGAGAAGCTACTCTTAGTGGGAGGGGTGGCCTGGGCCCTCTCATGCTACCTAGGGCAGGGTGCTGCGAAAGCTCAGCTCACTTGGCACCATCCCAGTGCTCTGGTCCAGTATCCTTGCTTAGACATCTGAGTCTGGACTCTATGGCCTCCTTGGGGGAGCTGGTCCTTCCCATTGGAACCCAGAGTATGAAAGAAATTGAGCATTCTGCTTCACAAGGAAAATCCATAGAGTGAGATTCCCACCTCCAGGCCCCAGGGGATTAGCCTCTGATACTCACCCCTACCTGCTTCTAGGCAGAGCTGCTCACACACATCAGCTGAATTCTTTCGGAAGCCACAGAGCAACTTATCTCTATAATAACATCCCTTTTAAATCAGCTACTCAGCTTGGTCATTTCCCAAGCTTTGCACTTTTGGATTTTGATTCGTAAAATCTCCTTGGAAATGACCTAATCATTAAATCAAAGAGAGAAGGCATTTTTCCCGTTTTTTATTTGCAGAAGTAGAACATGTGAGGAGAGGACAAGGAACCAAGCAATTTTGCAGTAGGTGATGAAGATTATTTTCATGAAAATTGAAATCTATTTTATTTTGAGGAATAGGAAGGACCTGGGGCTCCATCTGCTGTTCCACGCAGGTGGCCCCACACAGATGACAGCTAATTTTCTGCAGTTGATGGCGGAGGCTCATCCTCTGTCTCATTCTTTCCAGCTCTTTCTCGGACCCTTGTTTTCACTTCTCCACATAGTTTCCACCCAGCTTTGCTGTTCTCTCCTTTGTCTTCCTCACTGGCTGTGGCTGACATTATTTCTGTGTTTTTCTAGTGTGATGAGTACCTTTTGTGCCTAACCTGCCAATGCCGGTCAGCCCCGTTCCTTGGGTGTGCGCCTCTGTTTCTAGAAGCCTTTACTGGTTTCAGATGTCTTCCTGCAACTGAAGGAAAGGTGCTTTTGCAGAGAAGCAGGCATAGCTCATCTTTGTTTCTGTAACACACTCCTTGCAAAGGGCAGAAGAGGTTGGGAAGCGAGCAATTTCCTGTTCCTTGCCCTCCGGCCACCAGCAGACCCAGCTGAGTTCAGAACACCTGAGTTTCAAGCCCTTTAAGAAAAAAAAACCTTAGTTTTTGTTTTGTTTTGTTTTTAGCAGTTTTCGGTTCATAGCAACATTGAGAGAAAGGTAGAGAGATTAATTACGTATCCCTTCCCCGCTCCCTACGTGCACAGCCTCCCCCATTATCAACATCCCCATCAAACTGGCACATTTGTTACCACAGCTGAGTCTATATTGACACATCATTATCACCCAAAATCCATAGTTTACATTCAGACTCACTCGTAATGGTGTACGTTATGCGGGTTTGGACAATGGATGCCATGCGTCCACCACCACAGTATACAAAGTAGTTCCTCTGCCATAAGTACAGTCGTGTTCTGCCCATTCATCCCTCTCTCTGGAAAGCACTGATCTTTTTACTATCTTCACAGTTACACCTTTTCCAGAATGTCGTCTGGTTGGAATCATACAATATGTAATTTTCTTTGGTCTGTTTTCTGCTGTTAGTATCATGGACTGGGTAAGTTTGAAAGAAAAATTATTTGGGGTTGATAGGCCTGGAGATCAAAGGTTAAGGGGCTACATCTGGTTGTTGGCAGGGTCTCCAGGTGGCACAGGACATCACACAGTGTGCGTGTATGCTCTGATCTCCTTCCCCCTTCCTGTAAATCCACGATTCAGTCATGGGGACTATAATCACTTCCCGAAGCCCCTCCTCCAAACACCACGATTTTGCTTCACGGTGGAAATTAACCTCCAATGTGAATTTCAGAGGGGACAAACCATTGCAGCAGCCTTTTTGCACTGGTCTCTTCCACGTGGTAATAAACTCTTTCTTGGATTCACAGTGTCGGGAAGTTTGTCTCATGCCCCAGGTGGCTGCAAGCATCGATCAAACCAACCCTCACCCCATGTATTTTTTTTTCCTTGTGGAGGCAAATGGGAATTCAACCTGAAATGTTTGTCCAGGCAGTATATTTGCTTTTTCTCGGTAAAAACATACTGGCACTGTGGTCAGGCTGCATGCATTTGTTGGCTGGCTCACTCACTCACCAGTCCCGCGTGTATCGACCACACTCCTCTGTGGGCCAGCCCCTGCAGAGGTGCTGGGAAGACAGCAGAGTCGAAGCTGCACTTGCCAGGAGTAGTCCAGCCCACATGCATGGTTTGGCTCCTCACAGCCTCAGTATTCCTGGGAGTGCACTTGCGTCCCCTTCAATTATCCTGCCAGTACTTGAGATGCCAGAGGCAGCACATATTTTTCTGGGGATTGTATTTCATTCTGTGGGATCGATGGGTCCCAACCAGAACTCTTTTCAACCATTCCTCTTCCTCTTATTCTTCTTTCTTGACACTGAGAGCAGCTGACCGGGCTCTTGTGGATTCAGGGACATTTCTCAGTGTTCCTTGTAGGGAAGGGTGAAGAGGAGCAGGTGGACAGGCGTGATCACATACCGGCTTCCTGCTCTGGGCCAGTCCCTCTGCCCTCAGTCTCAGCACACCTGTGAGGTGGGTAATTTCCTCCTCGCACTAGTGAGAAGGAAATGGGAGCTCAGAAAGGGGCAAACTGATTGTCCGAGGGCAGATGCTTTGCACATCACAGAACCACACCTGGAACCCAGGTCTGTCTGAATCCGGAACTCAAGTTCTTGCCACCATGTGGTATGTTCTCTCTCTCTCCCTCCCTCTCTCCTTCTCTCCCTCCCTCTCTCCCTCCCTCTCTCTCTCTCTCCCTCCCTCCCTCTCTCTCTCTCTCTCTCTCTCTCTCTGTGTGCGTGTGTGTGTGTGTGTGTGTGTGTGTGTGTGTGTGTGTGTGAGAGAGAGATGGGAGCTGGTGGTTGTGGTGGGAGGTGCTAGGTGTGGGTAAACCAAGCGGTAGGAATCCTGTCAGTCTTTCACTCCACTTCATGCCCTGGCCCTGGGGAGCGCCTTCCCACTCTTCTCCCATCCCAGCCTTCGCTTTTCCCGGAGATGTCCTAGAAGCCATAGAGAGCTCCGTGACTCAGATTGCCATGAGAAGGGGTCTCATAGCAGTGTCTGGAGCTGTTCCCTGTCCCTGTGATTAGGCAGCTATCAGGAAAGAGGCTGGTGACTGTGCATTTTAATGGAAGAGCTCTCACTTCCCGTGTTGAGCACCAAGGTTATAAATGGAACACTGCTTGCTAAATTGCTCCATCTGCACAGACTCACTTTATGAGTTTCTGGCTGTGATGTGTGGCTGAATTTGGTGGTTAAGAACAGAAGAATTATGAACCCATGGAAGAAAACATCAATTAAGTGGCCTCAACATGGTAGTATATCTAAGAGAATGGTATCTGAGTGTTTTTATTGGCCTTGCCAACACTTATTTATGGAGTATCAACAGGGAGGGAGAGAAGGGGCAAAGTGCTAGAGTTCAGAGCAGGAACACAAATAGCCTGACAGTGGAACAGAGAAGGGAAGGTAGACACATAGGAGTTCTGAGGCAGGATCCACATCCTGATAAGGAGCCACATTCTTTCAGACCTATAGACTTCGTGCCATAATCCTCCCTAATTCCCAATTCCATTTAGACCAACATTTGTTGTGTGGTATATGAAGGCCTTAGCAGTTCAGAAGAGAGCATACAGCCCAGCCCAGGGGCAAGAAGTGGTCAGGAGAGGATGTCCCTGCCCTTGGTGTGCCTCCAGGGACTCTTCTTCGTGCATGGCAGCTCTGACACTGGCCCCAGTTCTGGAGCTAGCAGATCAGGGCCCTCTGCATGCACTTGCACTCCAAGGCCTTCTTGGAGAGGAAGCTGGACTTGCTGTCTGTTCTAGAGCTTCTCTGGCTCTCTGAGGCTAAGTACATTCTTAGATTCCAGTGTACCGTGGGATCAAAGCTGTCATATCATAAATATACATTGTTAAATTCAGTCAGTAAATAATAAAATAAAGAAATGGTGTAAGAAACAAAAAGATGTGAAATGCAAGACCACGTCTTTCAGTGATTGCATTCAACAGACACACTGACCTGATCATATTGCTGTAACAGTTTCTAAATGCTTACTCTTTGTTTTGGGGTTTTTTGGTGTGTGTTACAGACTAGTAAGAAAATGGTTTGTGCCTGGTTGAGGGACCCCATTCTCAATGGCCGTAGCCTAGGTTATGGGCCTCCAACAATGGTGTGCCAAGGTAAATCCATTGGGCAGAGGAAAAAAATATTGGCAATCTTATTTATATTTTTATTTCATCTTCTAATTTTAATTTTCGTGTATATTTTCAATGAACACAGAACAACAGTAAAATAAGGCTCATACATAATTTATAGACAGATAAATTACATATGGTAAGTTGTACTCATCTTTTTATGGAAAGTTATATGGTCAACAACATTTGAAGTGTGCTCAACTGGTCGTACAAATGTTATTTCTATGCTTCTTTAGGGCATCTCTTGTCTTAGGCTCCTATTATTTAAGATTTCATATATTGACGCCTGTGCTAAAATCATAAATTCTTTGAGGAGCTGGGCTTGTTTACGCTTATTTATTTAAGCTGAAAAAAGCATGGATGTGATGCCAAGACACTTTGTTAGGAAGTGGAAATATTATGATGGCTAGGAATAGGGTGTACATGGTTAAGTCTGGACA